>WSYH01002850.1:34632-77549 GCA_036426205.1 Ascaphus truei | reverse complement strand
TTCTGGTAGTTAGATTTGAATGATTGTGGTTACTTTCAATTAGAATTCTTTTGGCAATGGTTTGGCTTTAGGAATTTAATAGGGAATTGTATAATTGAGTTGTATTGTATTGTTATTGTATTGTATTGTATGTCTTTATTTATATAGCGCCATTAATGTACATAGCGCTTCATAGCAGTAATACATGTGGTAATCCAATAAATAACAGATAATATAAATAACAGATCATGGGAATAAGTGCTTTAGACATTAAGGAAGAGGAGTCCCTGCCCCGAGGAGCTTACAATCTAATTGGTAGGTAGGGAGAACCTACAGAGACAGTAGGAGGGAGTTCTGGTAAGTGCATCTGCAGGGGGCCAAGCTTTATGTATCATGTGTTAAGAATAGCCACAGTGCTATTCATATGCTTCTTTAAGCAAGTGTGTCTTAAGGTGGGTTTTAAAGGTGGATAGAGAGGGTGCTAGTCGGGTACATGGTATAGTTGGTTTAGTAAATGGATTAATTGATTGATGGTAATTGTATTGATGTTGCTTAGTTTCTATTTGATTTTCATGATGGTATTGGTGGTTAGGAGACATTGTTCATAGTGTATTTTATTGTTACATATATTTTGCATAGTGTTACATGATGCACAGATTAATTGCATCATGTACACACTCCATGCAATTGTGTGACATTTCATATACATTTGTGTAGCTGCATTTCTGTTGTTTTATATTTACAATCGATGCTGGATTTATTGTAACATGCAATGTGGTGATTTTAAGATTAAAAATTCATGTTTTGATTTATGCATGTTTTATGTGTTTCATAATGGACAAATAATCTATTATCCATATCTGGATAATAGTTATTTTGCACATTATTGTACTGTGGGGGCGGGGGGGGGGGATTGATGTATTGAATGTATAGGTCCAGTTTATATTTTTTACATACAGGGTTGGTTCCTTTTGGTTTGCGAGAGACCTCTGGAGACCATCTGAGGTCTCCTTGGGCTTCTCACGGGTAACAGGCTGGCGGGTCCTCATGGGACACCTGCGGGGAAGAACCAGTGGCCACACATCTGTGGGGGAACCGCGGACCCATAGGGACAACCCGTGGGTCCCCAAACCCCATTTGGAACAACCCCAAGGCCCCTCAGAAACCTTTGGGTCTGACCCGGGGCCCCCAGACATCCGTGGGCCTACCGTGGGGACCCAATTTAGCCCACGGTGACCCGCGGAGACCACCTGGTGGGCCATGGCGCTAGGCGGGACCCACCAACAGGCCTCCAGACCCTGTGTGAAACATGATGCTGGTAACCTGTAAGTCTGTGAGGTGACCCGTCAGGCCCACCGGGGACTCCCGTGGGCCTGGGGTATGAACCCTGTATGTAAAATAATAAATCATGTATTTATGGAGGGGGGGGCACAGGGGGTGGTTTATGTATTTAATTAATATAATGATGTTTATTGTGGGGAAGTGTATTGTTTTTATTGTGGGTACTGGGGGTGGGGGAAGGGGGTATTGACCCCAAGGGTATGTGGGTAGGCCTCCCGGATGGGTAGTGGGTGAGGGTGGTTAGGCCTCACGGGGTGGGGGGGTAGTGGGGGAGGGTATGTAGGCCTCCCGAGTGGTGGGTGAGGGTTGGTTAACCCCTTAATGACTGCAGCGGTTAATAACCGCTATGGTGATGAAGGGGTTAGGGGACATTACATTGGATGTTTTTATTCTTGTGTATGTTTTGCAGCATCGGAGGGACATGGGCAGGATGAAGATGAGGATGAATACGGCCTTCATCGTGGGTGCCTGTAAAAGGTAAGTGTAATATATATTGACTGTATTTATTTTAATTTATATGTATTTAAAATGGACAAATGCATTATTATCCATATGTGGATAATAGTTTTTGCCCATTACTTTGCCCATTACTGTACTGTATGTGTTAGGGGGCGGGGGGCTATCTGTTGTTTATTGGGGGCAATTGTCCCCAATAAACATGCTATTGTACCTTAACCCCTTCATTGCCTTAACGGATAGCCTCTATGGTAATGAAGCTGCTTTAATGTATTTTTATTAATAGTGTGCAGGAGCAGGGGGTCTCCTGACACGTCGCGTCTTGGACGCTATAAAGATGGCGGCGACACTGGCACCCGATGATGCCCCATACCGGGGCCTGTAACTCGGGAAGCAGGGAGTCTCTAAGGCAGAAATCAATGCGGTTCAGCTCAGGTGACCCCCTGCTCCCGCACACTATTATTAAAATTTACATTAATGCAGCTTCATTACCATAGTAGATAGCCGCTACGGTAATGAATTATTGTTTATTGTTATATGTGTTTTAATACTAGTGTAGATGTGCAGGGGGTCTCCAGAGCTGAACCGCATTGGTTTCAGGTCCGAGGACCCCCTACTTCAGGAGATACAGGCCCCTTTATGGGATGCCGGTATCCCCTGCAGAATTTAAATGTCCCGGTCACGTGACGCGGGAGCTTTAAAGTGCAGGGGATACCGGCACCCCATAACGGGGCCTGTATCTCCTGAAGTAGGGGGTCATCGGACCTGAAACCAATGCGGTTCAGCTCTGGAGACCCCCTGCACATCTACACTAATATTAAAATGTATTTATTTCGTGTATGATCGCCTGTAACAGTCTTGCACGGAGATACAGAATCTCCATGCAAATGTTACGTGCGGCTTTTTTTTCTATCAGCTAGCGTACGTAAAGGTTAAGAATGCTAACAGGGGGAAAAAAAGCAACATGTACGCTGTGGGTGTTCTGAGCTATTTTGAGCAGGTACGTTAAAAAATGGGCTCAAGGCCTTAGTGAATAATGTCCCGGCTTCAGTTTTTAACGAACCTGCTTTTTTGGAAAATCAGAACGTAAAGCCATTGAGCTTAGTGCATAGCCCCCTAAGTGTCAAAAGACCTCTCCTGATGTTGCCCATGTGCTCCAGTATGTGGACCCTCAGTGGTTGGCTGGTATGTCCCACATACTGGAGTCCACATGGGCACTCAAGGAGGTAAACCGCAAAGGTGGTACAGCAATTAAGGAACTGGTGTGTTTCAAAAGTCTCCCCTTTGGATTTAGAGGTGAACTTAACCTTTTCTGTTGAGCCCTGTTTGCAAGCTTTGCAAGCAAAGCATTTGAAGAAACCTATTGGTTAGACCAAGTTTTCGGGGGTTGCATAGACTTAATCCTCCTCTGATATATCAATTTTAGAGTCAGTGTTCCTTTTTTATTTTATTTTAAAAGGCCATTAATATGTCTTATTGTGATTTTTGATAATGCTTTTTAATTAGCCACAGAGTGTAAGCACCATTGTTTGGGAAGGCTCTGATGCAATTTACATCTGTGCCATTCCACACATCTCCCAAAAGTCCACCAGAGGGAGCCATATACATTCAATTGGGTTGAACTTTGCTATTTTCGTCTTTTTAAAAATCAGACTATCACTATATTCAGGTTGTGAATGTTTTAAATTGTTTTAAATAGTTCTAAAAAGTTTGCAATGGTTTTTATGTTTTATTTATTTGATGTACATGCCATATAGCTGGTAACAAGATCTCTACTTTGATTGCAAAGTTCAAGCAATTATAGATAGATTGTGAATTTGAAACACCTGATTATCAGGTATTTAGCCAGCCCACCTCCACACTGCCGACAGGACCTGATGAAGCGAGAGATACTCGCGAAACGCGTAGCCCTGTGTCGGCATAGTTTCTCTGTTTGTGACCACTGAAGGCCAACATACCTCCTGAAGGATAAGCTAATTTGCAGGCCCTGCGACCGGATGTGGCAGCCAAGGATATCCCCACATGAGTTGATACAGTACAATGGAAACGGATAAAGGAAGTGTTGTACTTGCATGTATTTTCTGTATACTTACTTGTTGTTTAAATAAATTACATTTGACTCATCGAGTGTTTTCGCCCCTGTTTGGAGCTTACCAGAGGGAGTGAACTGCTTTTACTAGGAACCCCCACATCACCCCTGGGTACTACCCCTTGAAGGGGATTTCTCTAAAAGAAACCTTGACAAGATTGGCTCACATTTGTCCGTTTGAGTAAGATCTGGCATAGCATTTTTGACATATTTCATAATTCATTCCCTGTGTGTATGCTTGTTTCACTCAATGGGTTATATTTATAAAGTATTCATCTTTTCTTTCTTCTTTTTTCTATGTGCTCACCATTTCGACAAGAATCTATTATGAGAATAAAGAAAGAGATAGAAACTTTTATTAATTAGTTGCAGGATGAAATTGTTTTATAAATAGGTGAGAAATGTTTTTCTTTTTCTTTTATTTGTTTGTTATTTTTGTGATGTTGATTGGCTGTGTATGAGAGAAGTTTTGTGTCTGTGTTCAGTATTGTATTTCTATTTGTGTGTCAACCAGTAATAACACATGTCAACTGCATTTCTATGGGATTAGGATATGTTTGGAAATATTTAAAAACAATATGCTGGTAAAAGCTCACACGTATTGTTTAAATTATATATTGTGTGTTCATAAGTTATCTAACCTCATTTGTATAAATGTCCCATTTTAATTTTTGAGAAGCCATAACATTTTTTCGTTTTTAGGGCTGTGGAGAAAGCTCCATTTTTAACTTTAAGCTGAAGTCCAATCCAGTAATTAATATTTAGAAGACAGAGAAGCTGTTTTGTTATCTGCTCGGCACTCTAAGGTCATTTGGCGAAACGCCCCGGCTGGCTAATTGCCCGAGATAAACAAACTCAGAAATTATTTTTTAGTCAAATGAATAATGCTGAGTGTCTTTAAAAATATAAAGCTGGACGTGTGCTCGGCACTGTGCAAAGAGATTATATTACAAGAAATTAGTGTGAAGTCCTATACAAAAGCATTTGACTATCAACTGAATATGTGATGTATTTTATAACTTTTAACAATTTATTGTTTCCATAGGTGTCCCATTTTATTATAAGCAGTAGTTATTGTTAAAATCACTGTATAATATATCATTCTAATTCTGCTGATTAAGCAAACAACATCCTAGTTGCTAATTTATTTGTTTGTAGAATGTTTTGCCAGGAAGTGGTGCATTGGGAGTCACCTCTCATTATTGGGTGTGTCCTGGGCATAGAGTTAAAGGATAGGTGATACATAGTTGCAAATGCAGTTACATAAGTGAGCAGGGTATTCATTATATACAACTTATTTCACATTTTTAGCAGAATAGTTACAGTAGAGTGAACACATTCTTTGTCCATGACTTTGGATAGTATTGTATTGTAGTGCATGACTTTATTTATATATAGCGTTAAAAATGTACTCAGCACTTCACAAAGAATACAGTAGAGGGAATTATAATAGAATAGTAAGTGCAGCAAAATCAGACAATAGGAAAGGAAATCCCTGCCCTGAAGAGCTTACAATCTAAGGTTTAAGGGGAATTTACAGAGATAGCAGGTGAGGGAATAAGTGCTGTAGATGGCAGTGCTTGGCCACAATGGGTGTTAGGAGTGACTGGGTGTGGGATAATAGCCATGAGTGCAGGCTATTGGGATGCTTGATTTGTGGGGCGAGTTTTAAGGCTAGTTAGTATTTAATGAAAAGGTTGATACCATTTGCATCGAAGGAGATGGCAGTGAGGCATGAATGAGAGCAAGTGAGTATTGGGAAAAGAGATATTGGCCTGTAGTTTGAGACAGTGTTTTTGTCCCCATTTGTGAAGATTGGGACAACTCTGGCAGTGTTCCAGGTTTTAGGGATATGGCCCGTAGAAAGGATTGAGTTGTTTATGGAAGCAATTGGTTTGTCAATGGCTGAGGCACAAAGTCTTAGGAACTTAGATTGTAGTACAGTCAAGTCCACATAAGCTGCTTAGTTTTAAATGTGAGGAGCGTTAATAAGGGATACCTCGGTCTATATGCGGATGTTAAGACAGTAGTAAACACATTGATAACAAAATTTATTCCTAGGTATAAATTATCTCCCAATGAGACACTTATGGGATGACTTATGACTATGAGTAGTCCAAAGGAACAAATTAAGGACCATCTATTGGTAATAAAACAATTAATAAGTATTGTATGCAACTAATAGATTTTTTGAGTCTCTCTAGGCATAAGACAAAGTTAAAAGTGCACCTACGCAAGACGGGGTTAAAAGTCAAGTATATCCTACGCCAGCACGCTCTTCATCCCAGATGAAAAGACCATTTCAAATACTTCTCACCACTAATACTGCAATTAAAGTGTCAGAAATTTCTTCTTGGATCCACGTGACTCACTTAAAGCTCATCCCAGCTCCACCAAAGACCAATGTCACCTAAAGCACAGATGCTTCAAGTTAACATTTTGAAGGGTAAAAATAAACACCCTGACCGTTAACCCACGTGAAAAATAAGACACCAGGCTGAAGCCCGGTCTTATCAGAACATTTCATTTTTGTTTCAAGGACTCAATATTTTTATTCTTTTAGAGTATGTTTAAGTTAGAATTTTAAGATGTATGCACCATTGGGTCTGCAAAGGTATAACCCACAGAGAGATGACAAGATTGTAATGGGAGTGCTCTGCAGAGCCTTGTCAGCAATACTCATCTTCCTGTGTTCCTTATACATCGCAGATATCTATCACCATGGTCAAGGTAACACTACACTAAGCACCATCTCACACACAAACATCACAAAGTCCATTGGTTCCCTGGAAGTGAGGCTTGTGAATGCTCTTGTATGTGTTTTGGCAGTACTCCTCACTCTCTATGTATGTGTCATGTGCAGCAAAACTTTGATCCAGAAGTGTGTTGCACCCCGACCAAGAAGAGGGGGTCACCCAGGGGCATGTGTCAGCCACAAGGAAAGGATCATGTCAGCCATTTTGACCATCGCAGACATTTTTTGTTCTGATTTTCTGAGTGAATGATGTATATTATGCGTGCAGGGGTGATGATCATGCATTCACTTCCACAGATACCAACCCCCCTCAATTCTCAGTAATATAATGTTGTGCTAATTCTCAAAAATATATGATGGTAGAGATAGATGCCATTTTCTTTATCTAGCTGCAGAAAGGTAACTTGCATAAAATAATGTTTTTAGCATTTTGTCCAAGAATATGTTTATATACTTTTTAAGTTTTATTCTAATATGAATTAATATTGATAGGATTTCTAGATATCTATTTCACAATTGAGGTTAGATAGAGATATGTTTTGTATTTGAATTATGTAACACTGGATGTTTAAGTATTTATATCCATATATGTATTCTATATTTTTATATATGCTTGCATATATGCACTTTCTCTTAGTGTTGTGTTTGTGTCATCCGTGGGTATCATGCACTTTACATTATTTGTTTATATACATTGCTATGTATACTATTGTATCATATGGGAGAAAAAAGAACCCAGTCTTCCAGCACTCAATCACAACAAATGTAGAATTGTAAATTTAAAATACTTTATTAATAACCAAGAATAAAAAATAGGGTGTTAAAACGTGGGAGTTATGTATACTATTTCAATTTGTTCTTCTGAGTATTTTGATTTTAATTCTTATATTTGTTTCTTTTTTTATATTATATATTCTTTATTTAGTCTCTCTACCATGTTTTTTCATTGGCGATTTTGATTTGGTATTTTACCAGCCTTGTATTTGTTTTCTGTTATGTCTGTTACAATTCCTTGCTTTGCTGCTCTGATGCAGAGTTGTTTTTCCCCTCTGAGGCTTCCGTAGCCCACAACCCAGTCTTGACAAACAGCTGACCGGGCTGGTGATGTTTGGCAAGAAATCACCTCTTCATTGGAGCTGCTATTTAAGGGAGTAAGTTGGGAACGCAGGTCACCCTTTGATAAAGCGCCATGCAGGCATGAAACGCGTTAGGGGACCCTTTTTCTTTAGCATCTGCTATTATGCATTTTGATTAAAGCCTTTTTATTTTTCCAACTTGCCTCCAGCCCTTTTTTGTTAGCAGTGCACTATCATCTTTTTTGTTGTTCCTGATACTCTTCTCTTGGATGGATGCACGCCGTTTCCGGGACTATCTCAGACCACAGCACATTGCAATATGTGAGTTCCTTCATTCTATTATTATGGATTGATTTCTACATGTGTTTTGCTTCTATAGAGGTATTTAAAGTTCTCAAGCCTTTGCACTGATAGGCTACCACTCAGATCAGGCTCATAGGGTGGGTTCTCTTATATGTGAGCCTATTTCTGTTTGTCTGATTGAATTGGCTACCTGGCTACTCATGTTGTCCTTATAATAGGCTTTATTGTGAGCCTTATACCTGCTTCACAGTGATTACGCAGTGCTGTTTGGAAACCTAAGGTCTCGGACTTAGCTATATTGCTACCATTTATCCTACTATTGGAAGCAGAAACGCTGAGATTTATTTCTCATTTTTCTTACTGACAAGATATTCCACCCTGCAAGCGGTGCACTCCAGCTAGTGACTACTCCACATTAAGACTCATGTCCTAGTCACCTTTGGTGAGTAGGATTCCAATTTTTCCACTCGGCGGAGCCACATTTTATTGGAGTGCAAGGAGCACTCAATATATATTTGTTATTGTGTGATGTACGTTGTGTACACTATTTTATTCTTATATTCCTCTATTTTGGAGTATTAAATTGCTCTGTCAGTACATGTTATAAAATGTTATTTGGGTGACACACTATTGTAGTGTTTTTCCGTATTTTGTCTCCCTTTTCTTGAGGTAATCATCTTCAGGACACTGGACATTTTCTGCAGTCTTTTTGTAGACACTTAAGCTGCTTATATCCTTAGCGCCACAAGAGGTTAATTATTCTCAGTACCATCACTCTTTGTGAGATAACCAGATTGACTTTTTGGGCAGCTCATTGGACTCTTTTTTGGACTCAAGTGCACAATTGATTCATTTTATTGTCACTATATAGTTTAAGTTATATATGTTTGTCACGCGAGTGCTATTTTTGCACTAATTTTTCACTCATGTAGGGTTCCTTTCACACTCATATTTATCTTGCACATTCATTTTAAGAAGGGTAGAAACAGCATGAAGGTCTACCCCTATAAGACACAGCACACACTACTGATATATACTTTATTGTTGACTACTTACCTTAGTTCATATCTAAATTTAAGTGTCCTCTTCGATCTGTGGACTTCGCTCGGATGGCATCATATATCCTGTTACTAGTCATGTGTCCTGACAATACAATTGCACTCCTGATATGTTATCTTATGATTCACTTCAACGATTTAAGTGTCTTATACCAACTTTGGATGTTGCTTTTTTGATGTAATAGGTCATTCTACTTTGAACACCATTAATTATCCTATGGCCAGTATATCCGACATTACTTTATTTTAGGATCCTATATTGATATATACGTAGCTAGAGGGATTCAGGTATATTTGTCATCCTTATGCACGACATAGATACTATGTCTGGGTACTAACAGTGTGAATGTTCATCTTTATAGAAGAAGACACAACACATTTTGCTGACATATACCTTTATTTTGACCACTTACCTCCAGTTTATATCTACGATTCAAGTGTCCTCATCGACCTGTGCACTCTGCTTTGAGGTGCTATATTTCCTATTATTGGTCATGTGTCCTGACAACTGTGTTCATGTCTTGATACGCCACTCTGATGATTCACTTCTACAATTTACAGTAAGTGTCCTTTACCAACTTTGGACGTTGCGTTTTTTTGGGGTCAGATCACTCTGAACACCAATGATTTGTGTACCTTATGTAGCCTACCAAGGATCCTACTATGATATACATGTTGCTCCTTAGATACAATCACTTCCGGTATATCCCTTTCTGAATAGACAGGTTTGTTTATGTATATATATATATATATATATATATATATACTCCTCTTTGAGTTTATACATACACTCCCTGTACTTTCTATTGATTGTGCCACCGAGCCTCTATCCGCACTTAGAGGTACTGTCAGTTACCTACTTACCTATTGGCTGATAGTGCGGCTCCTCCTCTGTAACGGACTATAAATTATGGTACCGACAATCACGCTATGTGACTCCTCCCTTTGAAGAAGCGTGCCGTAGCACGTGAAACGTACGTCAGGTATGGTGACGTCGGGTCTGTGACGTGCACCAGGAGAGACGGCGTTCTCATGATTGAATTTGAAACGAGGGGCTATGAAGATATGGTTGTATAACGCGATATACTGAGAGATTCTATCACTCCTCCTACCATATTTACACTGCTCATACACGCTACTCTACTTATTACCAAACCTAGTAATATTCATTGTATTGGAGGGAGTGTATACCTATGACCTCTCATATACACATGTATACACCATACCTAGGGAATTTTTTCCTGTATACGCATTGCTGAGTGTATGAATATACTTGTGTACTACCTCCGATTCCCCTCATTCCTATATAGGACAATTACTCCTAATAGTAGAGTATTAGGGATTTTAAACATTCATGTATATATATATGTTTTTGTGTGTTTTTTGTCACTATATTGAGACCAATATAATTTTATTATTTTTTTATTTTAATTTTGGACTGTCTTGAGTCCGTTACAGGGCAGTTTTTGTACCCTTTTCCTTATCCTATCTTTATGAAAATAGCATTTATCCACAACACCTCTACCTGGATGCTGTAACTTCTGAGTGCAACTATAGGGCTTCTAGTGACCACTTGTGGTCATTTGTTTAAGTGTTAGATATGATAGGTTTTTCCCTTTGCACCAAGTTTTTATTCTGTACTATTAGGTGAGCGGTTTGTCACTATGTTTACACGTTTTATCATTTACCCAAGGTTCACAAGAACAAATTGCCACCTCCTGGGAGACCCATTGACTCCGGTTTGGGTAACCTTATGGCTAGCACATATCTGGATACCATACTGCGGCCATTTGTTAACACTTTGCCTTCATTCTTAAGCGACTCCAAAGATGCTGTGAGGATTCGGGGGTCACGGTAGTCGCAGCGTGACACCCCCTTACAGTACCTCCTACGGCCCCTGCTGCCGTGGGGATTTCCTCGTCGCCGGTCCCACCCGGTCCCCGTGGTTCTGGGGCTTCCCTGTCGTACCCGACGGGGCACCGCTGCCCCGCAGGCAAAACCTTTCACACTTCACTTCTAAAACCATTTATTTCCAGTTCTCTCTTTCCGTACCACACTCTTAGACCAGACCCAGTGATCATGCAGGACAACGAAGAGTATGAGGTCCAAGCCATACTGGATTCCCGCCTCTCGAGAGGTAAGGTTCAATTCTTGGTCCATTGGAAGAGCTTTGGACCTGAAGATAGATCATGGGTATCTCTTAAGGAAATTCACCGGGACTTCTCAAACACTTCCGGAAGAAGTTCCCATCCAAACCATGGGAGGATCGTCCTGAGGCCGACCCTGAAGGGGGGGTACTGTGAGGTTCGGGGTTCAAGGCAGTCGCAGCATGACCCCCCCTTACCTCCTACGGCCCCTGCTGCTGCGGGACGTCCTCGTCTCCGGTCTCACCTGTGGTTCTGGGGCTTCCCCATTGTCCCCGACGGGCCACCGCTGCCCTGCAGGCAGCCCGCACTCAGGCAGCTGTCATTTGTCCTGGGCGCACGCTCTCCGACATTACAGAGCGTGCGCCAGGTGAAGTTAATTTATTCACTGCTCTGGCAGTGAGACCATGCCCCCAACACACGTGCAGGTTACTAGTCAGTACCAAAGCTGCTCACCTGTGTGCCTATCAAAGTAACCAATCCAGGACAGCTCCTCGTGCTCCTCCAGGCCTGCCTCCACTCCTTATTGGTCAGCCGCACTATATAGTACCTGTCTTACCACTTTCACATTGCTCGACATAGTCTCCAATCGTTGATGTCTACTCTGGTTTTGTCTTCTCTTTGCTACTCAGGTTATGATGCGGCTTGGCTGACAATTCTTGCTGGCTCTCGACCCCGGCTCCCTCCCAACTACGCTGCATCTCACGTCCCTCGATCTCAGCTTGGATCTCAACCTTCTGGATCTCTCCACTCCCTGACCTTGGCAACGGCAACTATACATCTCTTCTTTACCGGTACCGGCAAGTATTGCTATAGCTACTTGCCGGTACCGGTAAAGAAGAGATGTATTGCTATAGCTAGATCCACCTGGCCTGGCAACACAAAGCACCACACTATGGATATGCTCCTTCTGCTGCGGGTGCATATGTCCCACCTCAGTACAAGGGACGGGACTGGTCTGCGGGCAGCACCGGCGTAACATTATGTCAAGTCCACAAGATGCAGACCAGACTGAACATGGCCGTATGATGTTGGCCATGTGTCAGCAAATCCAGGACATAACTGATCAGCTGATTCTTCTCACACGACAGGTAGAAGATCTCTCTTTACAGGCATCTCCTGTGGTTCCACCTCCGGCGCAGGTGGAACCAGTGCGCACCACAGCAACGGGCTGAAGATTCCGGCACCCAAGCTGTAAGATGGGGACCCGCACACCTGTCATGGATTTCTCAATCAATGTGAGATCCAGTTTCAGATGGCTCTGTAGCAGTATTCCTCTGGTCATAAGAAGGTGGCATATATCTACAGCCTACACACGGGAAATGCCCAGGCATGGGCCTCCCCGATTTGGGAACTGCGCCACAAAATCACTCGAGATTATGCTGCATTAAGACGAGACTTTCGACAGGTCTTCGATACCCCCGCATGCCAGGAGACTGCTTCAGATTCTTTGCTTCAGCTTTCACAGGGATGTCCACCCGTGGCCCAGTACACGTTGGAGTTCACGACTCTAGCAGCAGATACTCGGGGGGGGGGACAGGAGGCTTTCATCACAGTCTTTTGGCGAGGATTAACGAATTCCGTGTAGGACGAGCTCACCTAACAACCCAGGCCACAATTTCTAGAGGAACTTATCTCCCAGGCTATTTGGGTGGACCAACGTCTCCAGGTACGCCGCTCCAAGCACCAACACCCCTGATTTGTGCCTTTCCATGCCCCCTTTCCCAGGTTCTCTTAAACCACGAGACCTGCTGCCTCCCCGCTGCCCACTCTGGAGGCTCCAGAACCGATGCAACTCGGAGTCCAGCGCACCCGGGCACCGATACGACAATTCCGCAGAGTCGGTGGATTATGCTATTACTGCGGATCCTCTGAGCATCTGATTCGCGAATGTCCACTATGTGCGGGAAGCGACCAAGTCCATTGAGTATTTTCCATTTACCCTGGAAGTAGATGCTTCGGACTGCGGGGCCGGCGTAGTCCTATCCCAGATATTTTCTCCCCAGGATAAACTCCACCCCTGTGGATTTTTCTCTAAAAAAATTCTCCGGCTGAGAGGAACTATGACGTGGGCAATAGGGAACTTTTAGCTGTCAAGTTGGCCCTTTAGGAATGGAGGCATCTTCTGGATGGGTCAAAAGAGTCGTTCACGATTCTCACGGACCATAAAGATCTCCTATACGTTGAGAGTGCCCGCCGCCTAGGGTGTCGCCAAGCCCGCTGGTCGTTATTTTTTTCTAGGTTTAATGTTATGGGGGGGGCTTGCGCGTCACTAAATATGACATCATTTTGTAATACATAACAATACTAAAGCTGATGTAAGTTTGTAATACATAACAATACTGAATAAATGTAAGTACGCTTAAAAGCATTATGGGGTTAAATATGATGTTTTCTGTTTCTGCCACCTGGCATATGAGTATGAGAAACAGTTCCACTGTAAGAATCTGAACTTATCTTAGACTGCTAACAAGGCTTCTTATTATTTCTTGCCTGTTTACACTTTCATTTGGAGCTGGTTAGATGAGAAAATTCAATAAGCATCAGGTAGGAGCAAAAACATTCCATTCTCTGGTACAAACGTTCATTCACACAGATTTCTTCCCATAGAAAGAGGACATACAAAACTTACAATGACAATACAAAATGGCGGACTAAAGTAGTCAAACAAAATGGCTTCTTAGACCCTAATGCTGTTTATGTCAGACCTCATAATGTCTCAACTTTGTCAGTCTCTCCTCTGATTCTTTAAAACATTGCTTTTTGAGAATTATTGGCATGATTTTAGTCCAGATACACGTAGGGAGGCACAGATTGTATTTTAGGGTTCTCCATCATCTGATAATGCTTGAGGGTATAGGACAGTGCAAGAGGGTGCCTGCCAAATGTATTCATAGTCTCGTATGGCATTGTGGCCAAATTATTTTCCAGAGTTAGAACACTGAACTTGGCATCTTCTTTCTTCAATGGACTGCTGTAAATTTTATCTGCAAACAATGGCATCATGTCTGCAGAGGGGGTAGCACATTTGTGGATCTTACCTTTGACAAACGTGACACAAACATAGATGACAACGAGTATCACAAGCACACACATTACCGCATTCAAAAATTTCGCTCCTACCAATCCACCAAGCCCTAAAGTGTCCCAGTCTGTGTCACCTTTCTTTCTAAGTCTTTCTTGAATTTCTTCTATTTTTTCTAACTCATGCTGTACCTTGCCACTCTGATCTTGGATGAAAACACAACATGGTTCTTTAATTAGGGCACATACACCTCCTTTTGATGTCTAAAATATAATCTAAAGCCATTCTGTTTTGTAAGGCCATAAGCCTGATCTGAACCTTTTCTTGGTTTAGTGATGCAATGGCTGTAGTGGTGTGATTGAAGACATCATCTAACACATCTGTTAATGTATTAAGCCTGTCATATAGTAACCAAACTCCTACATTTGGAACTAAACTAACCCAAAATGGTTCTTTCCATAAACTACTTTGCAGCCCTGAAATATTTGGTGTTTTTCTCTTGTTTCTGGTTGTTGGAGGCAATTGACCCATACATGATTGGTGTTCCTGGTGTGTAAAAATGGAAACATACAGAAATTATACACAAAATTCTAAAAACCTTATTTTATGCAAGTGACCTTTCTGCTGCTAGATAAAGAAAATGGCATATATCGCTACCATCATATATTTTTGAGAATTAGCACAACATTCTATTACTGAGAATTGAGGGGGGTTGGTATCTGTGGAAGTGAATGCATGATCATCACCCCTGCACGCATAATATACATCATTCAGAAAATCAGAACAAAAAATGTCGGCGATGGTCAAAATGGGTGACATGATCCTTTCCTTGTGGCTGACACATGCCCCTGGGTGACCCCCTCTTCTTGGTCGGGGTGCAACACACTTCTGGATCAAAGTTTTGCTGCACATGACACATACATAGAGAGTGAGGAGTACTGACAAAACACATACAAGAGCATTCACAAGCCTCACTTCCAGGGAACCAATGGACTTTGTGATGTTTGTGGGTGAGATGGTGCTTAGTGTAGTGTTACCTTGACCATGGTGATAGATATCTGTGATGTATAAGGAACACAGGAAGATGAGTATTGCTGACAAGGCTCTGCAGAGCACTCCCATTACAATCTTGTCATCTCTCTGTGGGTTATACCTTCGCAGTCCCAATAGTGCATACATCTTAAAATTCTAACTTAAACACACTCTAAAAGAATAAAAATATTGAGTCTTGGAAACAAAAATGAAATGTTCTGATAAGACCAGGAATCAGCCTGGTGTCTTATTTTTCACGTGTGTTTACAGTCAAGGTGTTTATTTTTACCCTTCAAAATGTTAACTTGAAGTGGCTGTGCTTTAGGTGACTTGTGTCTTTGGTGCAGCTGGGATGAGCTTTAAGTGAGTCACGCGGATCCAAGAAGAAATCTCTGACACTTTAATTGCGGTATTAGTGGTGAGAAGTATTTGAAATGGTCTTTTCATCTGGGATGAAGAGCGTGCTGGCGTAGGATATACTTGACTTTTAACCCCGTCTCGAGTAGGTGCACTTTTAACTTTGTCTTATGCCTAGAGAGACTCAAAAAATCTATTAGTTGCATACAATACTTATTAATTGTTTTATTACCAATAGATGGTCCTTAATTTGTTCCTTTGGACTACTGATGGTCATAAGTCATCCCATAAGTGTCTCATTGGGAGATAATTTATACCAATGAATAAATTCTGTTATCAATGTGTTTACTACTGTCTTAACAACCGCATATAGACCGTGGTATCCCCTATTAACGCTCCTCACATTTAAAACAAAGCAGCTTATGTGGACTTGACTGTACTAGAATCTAAGTTCCTAAGACTTTGTGCCTCAGCCATTGACAAACCAATTGCTTCCATAATCAACTCAATCCTTTCTACGGGCCATATCCCTAAGACCTGGAACACTGCCAGAGTTGTCCCAATCTTCAAAAATGGGGACAAAAACACTGTCTCAAACTACAGGCCAATATCTCTTTTCCCAATACTCACTTGCTCTCATTCATGCCTCACTGCCATCTCCTCCGATGCAAATGGTATCAACCTTTTCATTAAATACTAACTAGCCTTAAAACTCGCCCCACAAATCAAGCATCCCAATAGCCTGCACTCATGGCTATTATCCCACACCCAGTCACTCCTAACACCCATTGTGGCCAAGCACTGCCATCTACAGCACTTATTCCCTCACCTGCTATCTCTGTAAATTCCCCTTAAACCTTAGATTGTAAGCTCTTCAGGGCAGGGATTTCCTTTCCTATTGTCTGATTTTGCTGCACTTACTATTCTACTGCTGCGGCACAGTTTATTCGAGCATTTGCCCGTTCTGTGCCGCAGCAGTAGCCTGGCGCGCGCCCGAGTGTGACGGGCGCGCGCCGAAGCAGCGGAAGAGCGCCCTCCGATCGGGGCGCTCTCCCTACCGCGATCGCGGGACACCAGGGCTCCCTCGGGGAGCCCCTGGACACGCGTGCAGGGGGCGCACGCTCCCGATGACGCGTGACCGCGCGTCTATGACGCGCGGCACGCCGAGGGGCGGCCACTAGCAAGCCGGGAGATTTCCCGGCTTGCGGTACCGACCACACTTCAATAAAGTGTGTCGGTAGTGTATTATAATTCCCTCTACTGTATTCTTTGTGAAGTGCTGAGTACATTTTTGACGCTATATATAAATAAAGTCATGCACTACAATACAATACTATCCAAAGTCATGGACAAAGGAAGTGTTCACTCTACTGTAACTATTCTGCTAAAAATGTGAAATACCTTGTATATAATGAATACCCTGCTCACTTATGTAACTGCATTTGCAACTATGTATCACCTATCCTTTAACTCTATGCCCAGGACACACCCAATAACGAGAGGTGACTCCCAATGCACCACTTCCTGGCAAAACATTCTACAAATAAATAAATTAGCAACTAGGATGTTGTTTGCTTAATCAGCAGAATTAGAATTATATATTATACGGTGATTTTAACAATAACTACTGCTTATAATAAAATGGGACACCTATGGAAACAATAAATGGTTAAAAGTTATAAAATAAATCACATATTCAGTTGATAGTCAAATGCTTTTGTATAGGACTTCACACTAATTTCTTGTAATATAATCTCTTTGCACAGTGCCGAGCACATGGCCAGCTTTATATTTTTAAAGACACTCAGCATTATTCATTTGACTAAAAAATAATTTCTGAGTTTGTTTATCTTGGGCAATTAGCCAGCCCGGGCGTTTCGCCAAATGACCTTAGAGTGCCGAGCAGATAACAAAACAGCTTCTCCTTCTTCTAAATATTAATTACTGGATTGGACTTCAGCTTAAAGTTCAAAATGGAGCTTTCTCCACAGCCCTAAAAACGAAAAAATGTTATGGCTTCTCAAAAATTAAAATGGGACATTTATACAAATGAGGTTTGATAACGTATGAACACACAATATATAATTTAAACAATACGTGTGAGCTTTTACCAGCATATTTTTAAAAAATATTTCCAAACATATCCTAATCCCATAGAAATGCAATTGACATGTGTTATTACTGGTTTACACACAAATAGAAATACAATACTGAACACAGACACAGAACTTCTCTCATACACAGCCAATCAACATCACAGAAATAACAAACAAATAAAAGAAAAAGAAAAACATTTCTCACCTATTTATACAGTAAAACAATTTTATCCTGCAATATGCAAATATGTGTATAAGTACATAAATATTCATGGAGGCGTGTTTAATGCCCGTGATCCAATCGGGTCATTATAGTTAAAGGTAAGTTTCACTATTGTGTTGTGTCCAATGTAGATATAAATGAGTACAGTATCCATGTGACATAAACATTAATAAGATTCTTGGCTCCTGATGATCATAATGAAAGATAAGGGGAGCATGTTAAAGAGAATATCCCTAACGTAATCAATGTAAGTATTGCCTCTTTAAGAATGCAAAGAGGTACTGTAGTACCCGAGGAACCAGACGGATAGGGACACTGGGAGACGAGGTAAATACAGGGGTGCTTGGTTAAACGTGCAGCTCTCTGCCAGTTTTCTAAGATCTTGTTCCACTAATCTCTCAAAAGTAGTGATGTAAGGACCTTTAGACGTATAGGGGATGAATGTGGATTTCTTTTTAAATTGAATATGGTGATGGACAAAAAAGCTAAACATAGGATCATTACAATATGAATCATCATTTTGTTTGGACAATAACCCCTCCATGTCAGATAAGGCGCAGTGTTCTCTGAAGGTAAATGAGGAATTGTGTGAATCGGTCCCCAAACTCTCCTCGACCCCAAAGGGGCCCGACAAGGTCAGGGAGACCCCATCAGACCTGGTAACAAAGATTTTTTAAAGACAAAGCTTGCGAAAAAAACATTGAAGATCGATGATAGTATTGAAGAGTTTGAAATTTTTCAAAGGCACAAAATTTAACCCCTTGTTCAAAAGGGACAATTGTCCTGGTGTTAAGACTTTATCAGAGATATTAATAACATTTTCATTGAGATTATTTAGAAATATTTCTTTCGTTTCACTACTCCTCGTGCGCCCCCATTTCTTCCTCGATCTCCGCGTCCTTTTCCTGACCAGTTTTTTGCTTCATAATCCCTCTGTGTTTGATGCCAATTGACTGACTGTCCTGAAGTATTGGGGGTAGGTTGATCCCTGTGACCTTCTCTAGATCGACTACTAGATCTCCAGGTGTTCGTAATTTGATCATATGCAACCGAAATGTTGCGACCTTCACATTCAGAGGCATCAGATTTAAAGCTTTATGCCTCTGCTGCTCTATTTTTCAAAATCGATTTCTTGGGATTTTTTGGAGATTTATCAGGGTCTTTGGAACTGGAGAGAGGTCTACCTGATTTACCCTTGTTGGGATTGGGTAGAGATTTTTTCTGCCATATATAGATTTGTTTCGTGACAGAGGGGGTCCTGCACTAAGCTCTTAGTACGTGATGTGCTGAACACGGTTCACTAAGCAACGCAAACAGGCATTCTAAAAGTGGCATTTTTCTGGAATTTTTTCTAAGTCCAACTTTGCTCATTTGTTACCCTGTTTGCGTGAAATTCTGCCCTTATGCGGGATGCACTAAGCTACGCAACCTTAGTGTACGCGAAAGTTGCGTTCAAGAAAACACGTCAGCTCAAGCTAGAAGCTAAAAAAGCTGGACTTAGAAATATTTCTTGATTTACATTTTTACATGAGCAAAACCCATACAACAGGCCGGCGGGTGTCCCCGCCTGACCCCACGGGGGTCCCTGCCTGACACCGCAGGTGTCCCACGGGTGTTCGGGGGTCTGTGGGTGTTCGGGGTTCCCCGCTGGCATGCGGTAGCAATCGTGTGCCACCCCCAAATACAACTATCCTTACAAATTAATACAACCCCATAACACATACAGAACAGTATTGTTACAAAATAATATTCTCCATATATGGATAATACTGCATTTCACCTTTTAACATACATTCAGATGGAGAAAGAAAGTACATTTATTGAGCACTCAGAGGGTTCCAGGGGTGGTCCTCGAAGGTGTCTGGGGATCCACGGATATTGGCGTGAATATATCTGTATCCCCCGGAGCTGATAATCAATAATTGAAATTAAAGGAGAACGCATGATTGATTTGAAATTTAGATCAATTGAATTACATGTATCTTCTAAACTTTATAGTGTACCAGCAAACGTTACCAGGGGGTTAATTGGAAGGTATAACTATAAAGGAAAAACAACTGCACATCCATATATGTAGTGAATATTCTTGTAAGATAACCACAGGTGCTCTGAGGGATATATAACTAGTATATCTGGGTTGATCCAAAAGAAGGATCAAAAAGGTTCCCTCACAGTAGAGCACTCAATGTGCGGAGTGCAGTAAGTAGAGTAACACTGGTCTACCAGATAAATACTGTTGATAGGCCAAATAGGCCCATCATAACCGACTTGGCCTTATACAAGGACAAAAAAAAAGTAAACGTTTTACTGTAATGGTCAGTCAGTAATGGTCAGTTCCCACAGCCAGTCCCACCAATAATTTTCTCGGGGGGCGTCTACCGTCGATGTGATGACACGCATATGCGTTTCAAGAAGGTTCCAATGCACATGCGCCTAGCTTTTCACCAATTGTGCAGTATCTACTGTAGAAGTTGCTCAGCCAATGATATTGCTTACAGGAGAATCGCTTGACTTTTGAATCACATTGATATGGATATTTCAAAAACAGAATAAAATACGGCAACATTACTCACCATAGACTTTTGAAGAAGCAAGAACCCACTATAAGCACTCAATACCCCCTGATGTATGATGTGAAAATTAAAAATAATTTTTAATGCTATACTAATTAAAATAATGGCGGTCGGTGGTCCCGTGGGGTCCGACGGCGGAGCACTGCAGCTGTAGACAATGGGGGCTGCACACCAGTTCCAGTTTAAAATTGAATTTATTTGGTGGTCATCGGGAGTACAGATAAACACTCTGACGCGTTTCAGGACTGTTGTCCCTTTATCAAAGATCTTAGATAATAGCCTATTATATATACAGTGGTTGACAAATCACCAAAAAATCTACTCGCCACACAAAAAAATCTACTCCCCAAACACATATAAATCTACTCGCCACCTAGTACCAAACGTGTGCTGCTTGGGCCAATATTTACTCGCCCGGGGGTTAAATCCACTCGCCCGGGGCGAGCAAATGTATAGGTTTGTCGAACACTGTTATATATATATAAGCAAAAGCAAAAAATGTAGCGCCAAAAACAGTACCGTGATATATTTAGTGATAAGTGAACTATAGTTCCATCAATCAAATGAATTGTGTGAATAATGCTAAAAGTGCATGCACAGATAGTGGCAATGTCTGAAACATAGTAATCAAAGGTTAAACATTTAAAATGCATGGGTGAAACTGAAATCAGGCCCACAATAAAACCAAAATCATAAGATTAATGTCTATAACATAGATAACTGTATTCCAGAAGGAACATGGTAATTCATAGCATATATATAGCCCTATCTTGTAGAGTGTTGGTGTAATTACCGTAATCTATATATTAGACTCCCAAAAATATACATGTACATCTACTACAAAGTGGCATGTCTAATGCCTGTAGTACCAACAAGCCCATCCAAATATATAGATGGTTAAAGTGCTGATGTATCCACATGCAACCAATAGTGGACTGTGAGTTGTTTAAAAGATGGACACCGAGTGTGACTACACACCCAAAAGTGAATGAGTGAATAAAACATGCAAAAAAAATGGAGGGGGGGGAAAAGGGGGGATGGAGAAAAATGCGTAAAGGGTACAATGCGCAATGAGATAATGTAACAATAAAACAAATGAACAATCACTATACCCAAACATATTCACACTACAGAATTAGTATATGATTTTTACAGAAAACAGCCTAATTTCAGATCTTCATTTAGTCCGTAAGGAGATATGGTCTTGAGCTCATATATTAGTCTTGCCTCTTGTTGCAGAAGCAACTTGTTCCTGTCTCCCCCTCTGGGTGGTGGCGGTACCTGTTATATAGGCATACATCGCATTGTGGCTAGTGAGTGCCGTTGTTCTTTAAAATGTCTGGCAACCGGCAGATATTTAAGCTCACTCTGTTCATCCTTGCTGTTCAATGCTTTCCTAATCGTGGAGCGAAGGATGGCTATTCTCTCCTTCAGCATCCGTGTAGTTTTCCCCATGTAGCGCAGCCCACAAGGGCACGTGATCATATATACAACAAAACGAGACTCACAGTTTAGGAAATTCTTGATCTTGATCGATACCCCACTATGTGGGTGGGTATAACTAGCACCAGTTTGCATGAAACTGCAATTGGTGCAACCGTGGCATCTGTATGAGCCTGGTTTTCTTTCGAGCCAGGTTTTAGAGTGTCCATACTTGTCAAAAGGGTCCGCTTGTGTCAACATATCTCCTAAATTGCGTCCTCGCTTGTAGTAGAACAGTGGTGGATCTTTACAGAGTTTGCCAATCTTGTTGTCATTCGCTAGGATATGCCAGTTCTTGTGTATACTGCGCTTGATGCGGTTGGACGCCGTACAGTAAGTGCTGATGAAGTGGCAACGTTGTTCCGTAGGTTTATTCGTAATCGGTCGCAGCAGAGATTGCCTGTCGAGGCATGTTAAAAAATGGTTTTTGAGTCAAAAAGTGACACTGTGTGCTCATTTGCATGTCATTTCCCAGAATCCCTTGCTGCAGTGGAAGTGCTGTATGCTGGGTGATGATGGGGAAAGGTGGGGTTGCAGACCTGCCTAAGACATGCAGATGAGCATACAGTTGTATTTGCATATATATATATATATATATATATATATATATATATATATATATATATATAAGCAAAAAATGTAGCGCCAAAAACAGTACCGTGATATATTTAGTGATAAGTGAACTATAGTTCCATCAATCAAATGAATTGTGTGAATAATGCTAAAAGTGCATATATTAATGTGATAAAAATTCTAACAACATATAATTTGTGAACAGTATTGCCTAATAAACTATACTAAAACACATCCAAATTCCTATACATAAAAAGTGCAAAACGTGCTGAACGAAAGAAAAAAGAAAATAGTATAAAAAAGTCCAACCAGTCCTTCAATAGTTAGTCCATAATGGTGGGTATTCGGTGTAGATAAAGGGGTCTTCGGCTGTTCTCACACGGGGTTAACCACCTCCACAAATATCTAAAAACAGAAAAAGAGAGAGCGCGCACGCCCCATAGCATAACACTGTATGTTTATTATTAAAAAGGGGGAAGGAGGATGGGGGGTAGGGGGGGATTGGAAACGCACTCACAAGATTAAAATATAAAAAATGCAGTTTGTGATTTCATATCACCACCATCCGGTTCTGCATACGGTATAACGTCTCTGTGGACTCCTCCAGGACTGCCAGACGTGTTCACCATGAACCAGGTATCAGGGGGCTCCGTTCGCTGTCTTTATGCTGTCCCGAAATCAGCTCTCCACTTCCAATGGCCGCTTGTAGTATCTCCACGCTTGGTTTGGCCTCGTGCGCGTGCGCAGCGTCGTCGTGACGTAATTGCGCTGTCAGTTTCCCTGACGCGTTTCGTCACCAACGGGCGACTTTCTCAAAGGGCTGATATGTGTGGAATCAAGTCCTGCCCTCTTATAGCCAGTCCATTGCTAGGGTAACCCGTAAAGGGTAATTATATATACTCTCTCCTGCTGGGAAGCTGTTATTGATTTAAGCACCAAATGTGTACACAACTAACTATACAAAGGCTAAATAGGGACTAGTATACAGGGGGATTCGACATAGAATACATAAAGGATCTCAATAGACATATTTTTGTGATAAGATGAATATGCTGAAAGCTTAAAATACAAAGTAAAATATAAATAAAAATGCACATAACACATTTATACCTACAATTCATTGATATCATTAATACATTAGGTTACAATGTACAATTTTTAGACTGATTTATATTTAATATCCTAATAGAAAGGCTAACATAAAAATTAAAACATAAAGAGGATTGTATATACTCCTAATTATTATCAATCCTTCTATTGTATATTGTATTACAAGATATATATATATATTATTATAAAAGATATTACATAAAATTAAAAAATGAATGAAATTAGGTACATGATGACAAATAACAATTGTAAATAGAACAGGATAACCCAAAATTCCTGATTTAATAGTCGTTATATATGTATATGCTAAATAGTATTGTTTCAATTAAAACAGCATAATCTTGCATATTTAGCTAATGAATTTTCTACATTAGTTTAACTAGAACAAGAAGCTATATCAACGTATAAGGTCCGCATTTTTTTTAAATAATATAATATATTTCTATATATATATTATTTGATATTAGTATATATTATATTGAAACCACAGATAAGCTTAAAGCTACGTGATATTACTAGTGGGCTTTTTAATACCCTGATGTCATGTGCTAGATAGGCAATTTGACACATCTCTAACAATATATACTAAATAATTATTTCAATATACACTATACTCATTATATAACATTTATACACAGATCAATAATGTTATACATATATATACATATATACATACATACATACATATATATATATATATATACTAGCGAGGGAGAGAGGAAGAGTTCAAGGATTTGGTGAATATTAAATGACTGTGATCATTTCCTACCATGATGTGTGTATATATACCGTGGTATTAAATAAATGGAACTAATATTAGTCTGTTGTGGACACTTCTTATGAATTTTTAGGATATATATTCCTTGATGAAATTAATTGTGGTTGAATTACTGTGGATATTAGGAAATGGGGAGGGGGGGGGAAATAGGGGAGGGGAAGTTGAGTGGGGGAGTGGGGGGAGCAGTGGGGGGGGGAGGGGGGGTAAAATAGGGTGAACAAACACTGCTTGGATTGTGGGAGTGTAGGAAAAAGGGACCGAGGGAAGAGAGCTGATGACTGGGTTCCCTTAATTAGAGCGACGAGAGTACAAGAGGTCAGGAGATCAGACCAGTGTAGTTGCATCCAGACACTCATTGAGTCCTCCAGGGGTAATAGTCCCCAACTGGTGGATCCAATAAGTCTCCTGTCTGCACAGAATCTTGTAACGATCGCCTCCCAGAACACAGGGTGAGATATATTCCAAACCCATTATTATTTAATAGGCTGCAATGCTTCGCGTGTCTACCAGATGGCATAAATTCATGAATTGTAATGCAGTATATATATATATACTGTGCAGTATTGCAGCCAAACCCATTATTGTCATACATTTTGACAATAATGTCAAATGGCTAATAAAATAATGGCTAATTTATTAGAGATATTTTCTGATTTCAATTTAGTTGGAGCTACTAGTGCTCTGCCCACACCTTTATTCGAAGTCAAAAATCCATCCCACGTAATGTAACCTGGCAGATACCTGGAATGCGCCGCTCCTCACCTCTGACCCCCAGCCCGTGCGTTGCCTTCCCAGCCTGGTTTCATGCCTGGCGTGACAGGCGGCTGATCTGTTAAATGATATGATTAGGATTTATATGCTGCAATGCTTCGCGTGTCTACCAGATGGCATAAATTCATGAATTGTAATGCAGTATATATATATATATAACTGTGTGCAGTATTGCAGCCAAACCCCATTATTGTCATACATTTTGGGTCCTGATTATGTGTAGACTTTATAGTGTTGGGAAATACTATTGAAAATTACTCCCCTTTATGACACTACCTTCTGTGCTCTAGGAAACGTGTGGCAGAGGATCTGGGGGGGCCCCCACGTGCGTAGTCCTCCAACCACACTGGATGCAGTACACCACCAATGTAGCTCAGACAGTTAATACATTTCTAACCTATAGATCAAATCTCTATTGGGAGAACTCAAATCGGACCGGGACCTTTAAATGTCTACAGTAACGCATCTACTTCTACTTACTTTCGTCCACATTTGTGATTCCCTTTAATTCCCTTAAGGAGCTAATTTATTAGAGATATTTTCTTATTTCAATTAGGTTTGGAGCTAACTGCACCGACACACTTTATTCGAGCAAATACCCAGTATGTACCTGGCAGATACCTGGAATGCTCCGCTCCTCACCTCTGACAAGCCCCGTTGCGTTTGCCTTCCCAGCCTGGGTTCATGCCTGGCTGACAGGCGGCTGATCTGTTAAATGATAATGATTAGGATTTAATAGCTGCAATGCTTCGCGTGTCTCCAGATGGCATAAATTCATGAATTGTAATGCAGTATATATATATATACTGTGCATATTGCAGCCACGGAAAAATGCTTTCAAATCCTGCCTGGAAAATACCACCCAATGTACGTCGGGCGAAAACAGTCCACAACCTCACAAATACACCCGGGTTATCCCGAATTTACAACACTGTTACATTGCCCACCTAGTCCACCCTCTTTTGAAACTCTAGTTTGGCAAACATCTGCCTCCCCTATTTCTAAGCCCATCTTGCTTGCTTGGCATCTAATCTAACCCCGCCCCGCCCCCCTAAAAGCCCCTCTACAAATCCTTGACTGATATCACCCACCACAATTTGCTTGCTCCATTTCCTCCTCTGAATGAAGAGAGTGAGCTGCTAGTTTCTAGGGGATTTCAACTTCAATTGGCTTGACCCTAAAAACCAACAAAAATCCAGATAACAACTCAAGCACTTACCTATCGCAACTCATTTCCCAACCCACACGAATAAACCTGAAGTCGCAAAACCATTCCTTGCTAGACTGGATTCTCCTCCTCAAACCCAGCAGAATCCATCCTCTGGCATCCTTCCTGATTTTGCAGTGACCATGCAATATGTGTACTGTGTAAGGAAAATTAAACCCCCCATTCAGCCCTAAATTCTTCCCTCACTAGAACATTTAAACTTCAAACCCCACAACAGTTTCTGGATGACCTTACCAACTGCCCATGGCACAGATCGATTTAATTCCCGGAGACCTGATCTGCGCTCTCGACTATTTCCACATCCTGAGTTCTTAAAACTCTGCGATACCCATGCTTCCACTACCCGAAATAAAGGTACGGGGGCCCACCTACCATGGGTTACACCTGACCATTTATAGCACCTCATCAACCAGTTCAGGATGCGCTTGGGTAAAAGCTACAAAGTACAACTGGCAACTACAAGATCCATCACTACAGATGTCATGCGCACAGTTCACAAGCTAAACAAGTGTATGCAAGAAGCACAATATTACTCTACAATCGTCCACCAAATACCATCAAACCCAGCTAAACTTCTGGAAGTTAATCAACATATATTTCCAGCCGCCTCCTAACCACAACAACCAGTAATACACTAATGGGGATATTACTCTGAACCAACCCACTACAATTGCCAAAGCATTCAATGATTACTTTGGATGGTGTGCCACTAACTTATTAGCGAAACCGCAGCACAAACCCAAACATGAATCTCATCCCTGGGAGTATCCCTATACAGCGTCCACCACCCCTCCCCAACACTGCCACAATTTTAATAACCTTTAGTCCCTCTATCTGGGAGAGGAGATATACACAACAAGGTCTGCTCCCTCAACAACTAAAACTAATGCAGCCATGTGACCCGACATACTACAATCTAGTTTCCTACGACTTGTGTGCACGCCAGCCATTGCCAAACACCAATTGCGTCCATATCACTCTATCCTCTGCAGGCCATATCCCTAACGACCGTGAAAAACTGCAGAGTAGTTGTCCCAATCCTTCAAAATGGGGACAAAACACTGTCTCAAAACTACAAGTCAATCTCAACCTTCTCCCAATTCTAATCCAAGTTAAATGGGAAAAATGTGTCACTACACAATTTAACGCGATTGTCTACCCATCGCAAAATTTCGTCCCTACCAATTCCAGTCTGGGTTCTTCCAACCTCCACCGTACTACCCCACTGCTAAACGTTTGTGCAATGAATCCAGTGTGTGAATGGAAACGGGACAACTCACTGGTGCAGTATTCCTAATTTGCAGAAGGCTTTTTTTGACACAGTTTGATCATGTTATCCTGCTAACAAACTCCAGAGCTCGAATAGGGACACATGCTGTTAAACATGTTTCAGTCCTAACCTTCAGGAGATCCCAACATGTGTCCATCTCAGGCTCTAACTCCACCCCCTGGATATCCACCTTGTGGTGTGACCAAGGCTCTTTTCTTGGGCCCCTACTCTTCCTCAGTGTTCATTAATATCTTCCCACAGCTTGTAAGGAAGCCTCAATACAACATTGTTGCAGCATGACACACAATCCTGTATGCACACAGCCATAGCCCTCTCTGACCTTCACCCATACTTCAGTCTTACTTTTTAGAGACTCGAACTGGATTTCCACAAACAAACTGTTTTTAAAACACTGACAAGACTGTTAACAATGGGTATTGGGACCAAGACTAAATTTGTAACGCTTCCTCCACGTGACTGAGCTTTCCTGATAGAACCAACGCTGACACCACCCGAACACCTGTCACAGTTTTAAATACCTGGTGCTTATGGTTTGACTCCCACTTACATTCTGGATTTGCACAGTTGATCCCCGACACCATAACCTATGCCAACTAGGGGTACTTTACAGGAACAAAAGTCCCTCCCTAAGTCTCCTGTCAGAAGCGATTGCCAGCAGATGCTAATGCAATTATTGACTAATGGAGACATAGTATATATGGCTCGGCTCCTCAAACCCACCTTAGCAAACTTGACAACCCTCTACCTTCCATTGTCTTTTTGTTCTCCATGCAACTACACACACATCACAACTGCGAATGCCTCAAAGAACTAGATTGGTCATCACTAGAGTCCTAGGCGCAAAGTTCACCTTTCCTGTCTCCACCCTCAATACTTCCGCTAATTTATTAGAGATATTTTCTGATTTCAATTTAGTTGGAGCTACTGCACCGACACACTTTATTCGAGCAAATACCCAGTATGTACCTGGCAGATACCTGGAATGCGCCGCTCCTCACCTCTGACAAGCCCCGTTGCGTTTGCCTTCCCAGCCTGGGTTCATGCCTGGCTGACAGGCGGCTGATCTGTTAAATGATAATGATTAGGATTTAATAGGCTGCAATGCTTCGCGTGTCTACCAGATGGCATAAATTCATGAATTGTAATGCAGTATATATATATATATACTGTGCAGTATTGCAGCCAAACCCATTATTGTCATACATTTTGGGTCCTGATTATGTGTAGCTTTATAGTGTTGGGAAATACTATTGAAAATTACTCCCTTTATGACACTCCTTCTGTGCTCTAGGAAACGTGTGCAGAGGGATCTGGTGGGGCGCCCAACGTAGCGTAGTCCGCAACCACACTGGATGCAGTACACCACAAATGAGCTCAGACAGTTAATATAATTTCTAACCTGATAGATAAAATCTCTATTGGGAGAACTCAAATCGACTCGGGACCTTTAAATGTCTACAGGTAACGCATCTAACTTCTACTACTTCGTCCACATTTGTGATTCCCTTTAATTGCCTTAGGAGCTAATTTATTAGAATATTTTCTTATTTCAATTAGGTTTGGAAGCTACTGCCCGACACACTTTATTCGAGCAAATACCCAGTATGTACCTGGCAGATACCTGGAATGCTCCGCTCCTCACCTCTGACAAGCCCCGTTGCGTTTGCCTTCCCAGCCTGGGTTCATGCTGGCTGCAGGCGGCTGATTCTGTTAAATGATAATGATTAGGATTTAATAGGCTGCAATGCTTCGCGTGTCTCCAGATGGCATAAATTCATGAATTGTAATGCAGTATATATATAATATACTGTGCATATTGCAGCCAGCGGATAAAATGCTTTCAATCCCTGCCTGGAAAATACCCACCCAATGTCACGTCGTGGCAGAAAAACGTGCCACAGACCCACTACACCCGTGGTTATACCCGAATATTACAACACTGTTACAATGCCCACCTGTCCACCCTCTTTTGATACTCTAGTTCGGCAAACTAAATCTGCCTTCCCCGTATTTCTAAGCCTCCATCTTGCTCTCGCTGCACATCTAACCCCGCCAACCCCCCATCTAAAAGCCCCTCTACAAATCTTGACTGATACACGCCACCGGACATTTTCTTGGCTCATTTCCTCCTCGAAGAGAAGAGTGAGCTGCTATTTCTGGGGATTATCAACTTCAATTGCTTGAACCCTAAAAAACCAACAAAACCTCCAGAATAACAACTCAGTACACTTACCATCGCACTCATTTCCCAACCACACGATAAACCTGAAGTCGCCATAACCATTCCTTGCTAGACTGGATTCTCGTCCTCAAACCCAGCAGAATCCATCCTCTGGCATCCTTCCTGATTTTCAGTGACCATGCAATATGTGTACTGTGTAAGGAAAATTAAACCCCCCATTCAGCCCTAAGATTCTTCCCTCACTAGAACATTTAAACTTCAAACCCCACAACAGTTTCTGGATGACCTTACCAACTGCCCATGGCACAGATCGATTTAATTCCCGGAGACCTGATTCTGCGCTCTCGACTATTTCCACATCCTGAGTTCTTAAAACTCTGCGATATCCCATGCTCCACTACCCGAAACTAAAGGTACGGGGGCCCACCTTCCATGGGTTCACCTTACCGTGTTATAGCACTCTCACCAGTTCAGGACTGCGCTTGTGGTAAAAGCTACAAAGTACCTGGCAACTACAATGATCCATCACTACAGAATGTCATGCGCACATGTTGCACAGCTAAACAAGTATGCAAGAAGCACAATATTACCTATACATCGCCACCAAAATACACATCAAACCCAGCTAAACTTCTGGAAGGTTAACAACTATATTCCAGCCCCTCCTAACCACAACAACCAAGTAATATCCTAATGGGTGATATTACTCTGAAACCAACCCACTGACATTGTCCAAATGCATTCAATGATTACTTTGATGGTTGTGGCCACTAACTTATTAGCGAAACGCAGCACAAACCCCAAACATGAATCTCATCCTGGTAGTATCCCTACAGCGTCCCACCCCGTCACCCAACACTGCCCCACAATTTTCAATAACCTTTACCCATCTACTGGGAAGAGGAGATATACACACAAAGCGCTCCCCTCAAACTACAAACTAATGCAGCCATGTGGACCCGACTATAGCTACAATCTAGTTTCCTACGACTTGTGTGCACCCAGCCATTCCAAACCAATGCGTCCATATCACTCTATCCTCTGCAGCCATATCCCTACGCCGTGGAAACTGCCAGAGTGTTGTCCCAATCTTCAAAATGGGGACAAAACACCTGTCTCAAACTTACAAGGCAATCTCACCTTCTCCCAATTCTAATCCAAGTTAATGGGCAAATGTGTCACGATCACAAATTAAAGCGATTGTCTACCCACGACAATTTGTCCCTATCCATTCCAGTCTGGGTTTCTTCCAACCTCCACCGTAACCCCACTGCTAAAACGTTTGCAATGAATCCAGTGTGTGAATGGAAATCGGGCAACTCACTGGTGCAGTATTCCTATATTTGCAGAAGGCTTTTTTTGACCAGTTTGATCATGTTTATCCTGCTTAACAAACTCCAGACTCGTGAATAGGGAAACATGCGTACAACTGTTTCAGTCCTAACTATCAGGAAGATCCCACATGTGCCATCTCAGGCTCTAACTCCAACCCCCTGTATATCACCTTGTGGTGTGACTCAAGGCTCTTTCTGGGCCCCTGACTCTTTCTCAGTGTTCATTAATGATCTATCCCACAAGCCTTGTAAGGAAGCCTCAATACACACTGTATGCAGATGACACACAATCCCTGTAATGCACACAGCCATAGCCTCTCTGACCTTCAACCCATACTTCAGTCTGTACTTTTTGAGACTCGAACTGGATTTCCACAAACAACTGTTTTTAAAACACTGACAAGACTGTTAACAATGGGTATTGGGCCAAGACTAAATTTGTAAGCTTTCCCACGTGACTGAGCCCTGAGTAGAACCAACGCTAGACACCACCCTAGGAACACCTGTCAACAGTTTTAAATACCTGGCTTATGGTTTGACTCCCACTAACATTCGGGATTCCATTGATACCCCAGACACCATACCTATGCCAACTAGGGGTACTTTACAGGAACAAATCCCCCTAAGTCTCCTTGTCAAAAGCGATTGCCAGCAGATGCTATGCCCAATTATTGACTAATGGAGACTAGTATATATGCTCGGCTTCCTCAAACCCACCTTAGCACAACTTGACACCCTCTTACCATTCCATTGTCTGTTTGTTCTCCAATGCACTACACACACATCATAACTCGAATGCCTCAAGAACTAGATTGGTCATCACTAGAGTCCTAGGCGCAAAGTTCACCTTTCCTGTCTCACACCCTCAATACTTCCCACAAATGAGCTCAGACAGTTAATATAATTTCTAACCTGATAGATAAAATCTCTATTGGGAGAACTCAAATCGGACCGGACCTTTAAATGTCTACAGGTAACGCATCTACTTCGTCCACATTTGTGATTCCCTTTAATGCCATTAGGAGCTAATTTATTAGAGATATTTTCTGATTTCAATTTAGTTGGAGCTACATCCTGTCTGCAGGCCATATCCCTAAGACCTGGAAAACTGCCAGAGTTGTCCCAATCTTCAAAAGTGGGGACAAAAACACTGTCTCAAACTACAGGCCAATCTCACTTCTCCCAATTCTATCCAAAGTTATGGAAAAATGTGTCCACTCCCAATTAAGCGATTTCTACACCACGACAAATTTCCCTAGCCAATTCCAGTCTGGGTTTCGTCCCAAACACTCCACCGTAACTACCCTGCTAAAAGTTTGCAATGAAATCCAGTGTGGAATGGAACGGGGACAACTCACTGGTGCAGTATTCCTAGATTTTGCAAAGGCTTTTGACACAGTTGATCATGTTATCCTGCTTAACAAACTCCAGAGCTCTGGAATAGGGAAACATGCTTTAAACTGGTTTCAGTCCTACCTATCAGGAAGATCCCAACATGTGTCCATCTCAGGCTCTAACTCCAACCCCCTGGATATCACCTGTGGTGTCCCGCAAGGCTCTGTTCTGGGGCCCCTACTCTTCTCAGTGTTCATTAATGATCTTCCCACAGCTTGTAAGGAAGCCTCAATACACATGTATGCAGATGACACAATCCTATATGCAGCTTGTAAGGAAGCCTCAATACACATGTATGCAGATGACACAATCCTGTATGCACACAGCCATAGCCTCTCTGACCTTCAACACATACTTCAGTCTGACTTTTTGAGACTCGAAAACTGGATTTCCAAAAACAAACTGTTTTTAAACACTGACAAGACTGTAACAATGGTATTTGGGACCAAGACTAAATTTGTAAAGCTTCCAGTGACTGAGCTCCTGATTAGAACCAACGCTAACACCACCTTAACACCTGTCACTAGTTTTAAATACCTGGGCTTATGGTTTGACTCCCACTTAACATTCGGGATGCACATTGATACCCTGACAACCAAGACCTATGCCAAACTAGGGGTACTTTACAGGAACAAATCCTCCCTAAGTCTCCTGGTCAGAAAGCGTATTGCACAGCAGATGCTAATGCCAATTATTGACTATGGAGACATAGTATATGGCTCGGCTCCTCAAACCCACCTTAGCAAACTTGACACCCTCTACAATTCAATTTGTCGTTTTGTTCTCCAATGCAACTACAACACACATCACTGCGAAATGCTCAAAGAACTAGATTGGTCATCACTAGAGTCTAGGCGCAAAGTTCACCTTTCCTGTCTCACCCTCAAATACTTTCTGGGCAAGCTACCCAGCTACCTGAACAAGCTCCTCACCCCTACCACATGCAGTACCTATCACCTGAGATCAGACTCCAAAAGACTATTCATGGTCCCAAGACTCAACAAAGTATCCGGACGTTCCTCATCGGCTCCTTCCGTGCACCCCAAAACTGGAACAAAACTACCAGAGACTCTCATATCCCCCACCGATTAAGTTCTTTCAAATCTAAGGCTGTCTCACACTTTAATTGGTCTGTAACTGTTTCAGTACGCTCATAAATTAATTTTTCTTTAACTGTGCAGCAATGTCTTTGTATATATGTATACCTTGTTCATTTATGTAACTTATTTGTAACCCTGTATTATTTTGTTTTCTCTGTGCCCAGGACATACTATGAAAACGAGAGGTAACTTCAATGTATTACTTCCTGGTAAAAATATTTATAAATAAATAAAATAAATAAATAATTCGTGGGACTAGCCGAGCTCGAATAAAGTGTGTCGCCAGTGTATAATACTCTTCATGCTTCTGGCCTTTCTGTAGACAATAGATGCCCGATCCGGAACGGATGCCCTTCAAGTGAGGAATACATCTGAGAACTCCCCAGTGATTGCTCACAATTTTTGTATAGCTTTATAGACTGATTATGGTTGTGATAAATCTTAAACTAGATTTGTAGCAGATTTATCTACAATCACAGGTGAGTTATAACCAACACGCGATTTGACCTGCCTATTTTCGATGTTTGTAGCATGGTGGATCTATCCAAGGAACTGACTTCTTAAAGGATTTATCAATTAATGGTTATCATAACCCTTTGTTAAATTAAGGGCTGAGTTGATCTAATGCTGTACAAAAATCAACATCTCGGAGCAGTTTCTCCTGAGTGATGAAAAATGACCGAGAGGAATGTTCTGTAACCATGCTTGTGATGGGTGATGGACGCATGTACATAGTTGTTTACAGAGACTTCTTTAATATGAGTGGATGTAATAATATTTAAAGTATCATCAAATGGGAGTAAACAAATCCAAACAAGACAATGGAGATGGCATCTATGTTAAATGTAAATTCAGTCCTAAAGGATTTTCATCAACAAATTTGATTGAGGATCTCCAATAGCTTGCCTTCTCCCCGTCCCAAATGAAAATATATCATCTATGGAACGGCCATCGTACACGAGGCCCGCTAACAATTGTACATTTTGCAACACAAATCTCTCCGCCCAATATCCCATGAAGAGATTGTATAGCTAGGAGCGAACCTTGAGCCCCTAGCCGTTCCACAGATCTGTAAATGAAAAATCTCCTCAAACAAAAAAATAATTGTGATTTAAAATAACATTAACCACACTCTAAAATAAATAAACTTGTGCTTTTTTGGCATCACAAGTCCTGTCAAGCCAGTATTGGGTTATCCTGTTTATTTACATTGTTATTACATACATGTACCTAATTCATTCATTTTTTAAAATTATGTAATGTCTTTTATAATAGTAATATATATATATATTTGTAATACAATGTACAATAGAAGGATGATAATAATTAGGATGGTATATACAATCCTTCTATGTTTTAATTTTTAGGTTAGCCTTTCTATTAGGAGTATTAAATATAAATCAGTCTAAAAACTGTACATTGAACCTAAATGAATAAGATATCAATGAATGTAGGTATATAAATGTGTTATGTGCAATGTTTATTATATTTACTTTGTATTTTAAGCTTTCAGCATATTCATCTTATCACAAAAATATGTCTATTGAGATCCTTTTAGATTCTATGTCGAATCCCCACTGTATACTAGTCCCTATTTAGCCTTTGTATAGCTAGTTGGTACACTTTGGTGCTTAAATCAATAAACAGCTTCCCAGCAGGAGAGAGAGTATAATATTACCCTTTAATGGTACCCAGCAATGGATGGCTATAAGAGGGCAGGACTTTGATTCCAACATCATCAGCCCTTGAGAAGTCAGACCGTTGGTGACGAAAGCGTCAGGGAAATGACAGCGCAATTAGTCACGACGACGCATGCGCACGCGCACGAGGCCATACCAAGAGGGCGAGTACTACAAGCGGCCATTGGAAGTGGAGAGGTGATTTGGGACAGCATAAAGACGGCGAACTGAGCCCCCTGATACTGCATGGTGAACACGTCTGGCAGTCCTGGAGGATCCACAGAAGACGTGCTTATACCGTTTACATATTGAACAGGATGGTGGTGATATGAATCACATACTGCATTTTGTATATTTTAATCTGTGAGTGCGTTTCCAATCCCCCCCACCCCTCAATCCTCCTTCCCCCTTTTTTTTATAATAAAATACAGTGTTATGCTATGGGGCGTCGCGCTCTCTCTCTTTTCGGTTTTTAGATATTTGTGGAGGTGGTTAACCCAGTGGTGAGAGCAGCCGAAGACACCCTTATCTAACCGAATACCCACCATTATGACTAACTATTGAAGGACTGGTTGGACTTTTTTTACTATTTTTTTTTTCTTTCGTTCAGCACGTTTTTGCACTTTTTATGTATAGTATAGGAATTTGGTGGTGTGTTTTTAGTATAGTTTTATTAGGCAATACGTTCACAAATATATGTTGTTAGAATTTTATACATTAATATGCACTTTAGCAATTATTCACACAATGCATTGATTGATGGAACTCAAGTATAGTTCACTTATCACTAAATATATCACGGTACGGTTTTTGGCGGCTAAAATTTTTGGTTTTGATACGGTCTTGACACAAAACCGTTTAGTGCAGCCTTAATAGCACGTTCTATTAGAATTATAAATCTAGAGAGGTGTATTTTATATTTTAAGCCAGCACTAGGACTATAGTTATAATCATGATGCAAACTGCGAAAGAGGGAATATGAGACGAAGGGGATTAGCTCATGCCCCCGAGGTAATAAATGATAGATTGTAGATAAAAGATATTGATATAAGGAGAATTTTATAAATTAGAAAAACTCATGAAGAATGAGATCGCCACTGGTGGGACGCATACTCCCTTAAGACATATAGATATGAAAATCAATTCCAGGGGGACTTAGAATAACAAAAGCTCCCACTTTTGAGACTAATATGGAATTCACTAAGGAATGGAATGAGACTATGGATAGATGCTCCTTCTCTCTAATGAGACTCTTGATACAATTTAGAGATACTAAGTTAAAGAACTCGAATTAGACAATTGATAGTATCCAAGAGGTTCTGAAACCATTCGCAGACACGAGGGATTTCAGAGAGTACAATGAAATCACTGAGAAAAGAGTTCTCACTTTTGAGAAGGAGGGTACAGAAAGGAAGGATCTCAAACTTAGCAGGGATAAAGAAGATTATGCATAGATAAAGATAAGAGTGTTGGAAACGCTAATTACAGCGACAATAGGCGAAGGTGGGCGGATTCCGCTCTGGGTCCAGAGATTGGTTGGTGGGGGGGGGGGGGGGGGCATACACCCCTACCCCTGGAGAGGAGGGAGCGGGCAACACCATACCCCCAGGGACAACAGGAAAATAAATTCCCCCTACACCTCAGAAGGATCCAGATTGGCCTCCGCTCCTGGCAGTCGTCTTTGGCTTGAGGTGGAGCCACTGCCGTCAGAAGAGCGAATAGTGGACCAATACATGGACAGATCCATGTCCCTCCAAAACACTGACACAGGAAAGGCTACTAGACCAAAAGAAGCTAAGGTATCAATAAACATTGTTAGGCGGTGCTCGCAACCACAAACGAGACGGGACCACGGTGCTGAGGTGGGAAGGTAGGGAACCACCACCCACCAGCCACGAGGACACGTCTTGAAAGTAGATGGTCGGGATTCCGGATCGGTTGGTACCGAGGAGGTCTGTAAAATAGAAACTAGGGAGGCAAGAGATGGTAAAGACAAACTATGCTCAGCCAAAGAACCAGTGATTTTGGCAGGTACTATAAAGGATCGAGAGGGTCCCATAGCATTGCAGCCATAAAGGGGTGTGTAGAAGGAGCCAGCTGAAGCAGGGATAGGTGCGTCCTTATGAGTCCCAGAGAGATGGAGGAACTACAAGGGCAGCAATCTGGTGCATTCAATAGCCACAATAGGGGTATAAGCACAGCATGTTAGGCAAGAGAGAATCCTTTGGATTTACGAACTACAAACTTTAGCACACGTCTGGACTTAATATAGAATTTGACCTGAAGCCGTTCCTTCTTGATAGAGAGAACCAGTTCCCTGGGCACGACATGTAATCGCTGCAATGTACTGTAACCTGTGGTTCATTCCATTTATGGTAAGGTCTCGCGGCATTCTTGATGAGCGATGGTTCATAGTAGGTAGTAATCACCCATCACCGTTCTCATATTATTTATATATAATATTTATCATCATTTTATTATAATACTATAAACATAATTAATTACTTATTTACACCCACACACCCATTTTAGATGGTTATATTTCCTTTAACACTAGTAATTTTCATTCCATTACGGATCACTCTTATTCCATCAGAAAGGCACCATAGTTCACCATCACTAAAACTTTCACTTTCAATATTTATTATCCTATTTTCATATACACTCACTTAGTAAAACTTCAAAGTATAGATATATACACAGTATTAGTTCACTTTAGGGATCATATTGTTGGTATATACTATCCCCTAGCAAGGTCTAAAGTTCTGCTCAGCAGATTCGACTTATCCCTTAGCTGGCCGGGTCTTAGCAATTTGAGGATACGAAATAGGGTTATTTTTATATATTTTTTATATATTTTTTGTAATCATATTTTTGTTAAGCATTTTATTTTATTCATATGTGTACTATTAAATTTCTTTCTATCCATGAGGATATATAGGTATCAGATACAACATCTTATTTTATGTATTGCACTAATTGTTATACTCTTTTTCTTTTATTTTATTTCCTTTATATATGTTTTTCTCTGTTGTATGTCATGTCCATGAGTGCCAACGCTGAGTGTCCCAGTCCTTTCATCTTCGAATGATCAAGATAACAAGGAGATGCACTGTCTCTTTAAACCGGGGGACTATATATTTCGGGACTTACAGGGACTACGTTTCATTACTTTTACCCCTGAGGAAGAAAGCAAGACTTTCGAAAACACGTAGGGTGGTTCAGTGAGGTCCCTACTACTCGGGTGTGAGTGCTGTACCCTTCCAAAGCTGGGAGAGGTGAGGCTGTGAGCTGTGAGCTGTGGGAAATCAAATGCTGGAGTAGGAAGTAATATCCAACATTCAGCATGCTGTGTTTGGTGACCGTGGACGGGCAGACCAGGAAGTATCTGGGTGTGCGGTCCTGGAGTTTCGCAGCTGCTGGGAGAGGACTGAGGCAGACGCAGCTAGCGGGAAAAACCTTGTCCCTGCCATAAGAGACTCCTCGTCTGAGCCCAGGTGTAAACAACAGCAGCAGCAGCAGCAGCCAGCAGAGCTATCCATAAGAGGGGATACTCTTTGAATTATCCATGCCTGATTACATCCTGTTTTCGGTAAGCAGGTACCACCCCGAGTTGGAGAAATTCTGCCTGAACCATAATATAGTTTTTATGTACTATTTTATATGTAATAAGGTGTATTTATGATATTAATGATATGCCATATTAAATGCCATTGTGAGTAGTTACCTGTGTTCTCAGCGATGTAAGTGTTGTTTGTTAATCTATGGGTATGTTTTTACAGTATTTATGCTATGATTTGATTTTTGTATATTACTGTTCCACCCTTACCACGTGGAGCATCCAATCGGACGGCGCGATTTCCGTGGCTCTGGTTGTATATTTGATAATAATATTTATAATATCTATTAGAATGCTTTGATCATTACAGTGTTGAGCGCCTGATATAACTTCTTTTCCCACTTCATAGCCTGAATAGGGGTCAGGGTTATACACCGGCTGCCAGCTCACTGTGGGAATATAGCGATCACCTATTTGTTTTTTCTGCAATCAATAGCAGCAACCAGTTGGTTCTCGATCGTTACCTTTAAGAGGCGGTTGGCTCCTCCGTGTGGCCACGCCCCTTCCGTGTAGCAGCGCCCCGCGGCTGCGTGCGCGCGCCCCACGCCCTGATCCGAGGGCGAGAAGAGCAGAAGAGGAAGAAGAACGTCGCGCTGCGCGCCCCTGCACTGTGCAGGAACTCGCGCGCTTCTCTCTGGCGTCCTGCGAGCCACGCGGCATGTAGGCAAGGCAGCAGGTAAGTGGGAGACACGCGTGAACGGCATGTCACCATAATCCTTACAGTACCCCTCCCCTCTAAGGGGCGGACCCTCCATCGGGCGACCATGATAAGGCTTGGAAGGGTTTTTGTGATTGAATACAGCCCTTGAAGCCGAGGTGCGTGAAGTATCCGGTGAGGAATCCATGAACGTTTCCTTGGACTGAAACTACTCCTCCAGTGAACCAGGTATTGTATCCTCACTCTGGAAATTCTTGAATCAAGGACAAACTGGACCTCGTACTCCTGTTGACCCGAAATCATAATCGGATGGGAGAAGAAGTTTCTTGGAAAAAGCGAGGGCTGCGAAACCTGGTTTGAGTAAAGATACATGAAAAACTGGTGGAATCTTCATAGAAGGTGGAAGGGCGTAGTTCGTAAGCCACCACAGGGTTAATCCTCCTCAACCACGGGGAAAGGATCGAGGGAAACTTGGGAGCAACGCTTCATGGTAGGAACCTTCAGCCGGATATTGCTAGATGAAAGCCAACCGTGTCCCATGGAACGAACTCCGGCACTTGTCGTGAAGGCGATCTGCTGGAGGTTTTGTCCCTGTAGCTACCTTCAAGTGTCTCTGTATCTTAGAACACAAAAACCTTCAGGTGAGAGACGTGTGTGTCCACTGCTGGCACCACTGATGGTAGTGAAGAGAAGCGGTAACGGGAGGGAAGGATGGAATCCATAATTTATAAAAAACGGCGATTCTTGGGTAGAGTCATGCGGAGCGGGAGAGAGTTAGGGCAAACTAGCCCAAGGAAGTAGATCACCCCCCAGTCCTCTGTGTCCATGATGAAACATTGGACGCATATTGCTTCAAGGCTTTGATTGACCCTCTCTCGTTTTGCCCATTGGTCTGCTGGAGGTATCCTGAGGAGAACTGAAGAGCGATCCCCAAACCTTTGGGAAAAGGCACGCCAAAAATCTTGACACGAATTGCGAGAGCCCACGGTTCAGAGACAATGGTAGAAGGAACTGTGAAGGCGAAAAATCTCCTGATAAAAGACATCTTCCGCCGGGGGAATTTGGGAACCCTCTCAAAGGAACAAGGTGCGTTTGTTTGGAAAAAAGATCGATGACCACTAAAATAGTATTCTTCCCTTTGGACTCTGGAAAGTTCCACAAGAAATCCATGAGATATGACTCCAGGGACGATCTGGATAGGGTAAGGAACGGAGTAGACCAGGGGTCTGACACGAGGGTACTTGGTTACGAGCGCAATGCTACATGCTTTGACAAACTCTATACGTCTTAGCCCTCTCTGGCCACCAGAAGGTACGTTGAACAGATCATTGGTCTTCCGTTCATCCTGGCTGTCTGCCGATTTAGACGAATGACACCCACTCCGGACTTCTTTGCGGTTTGTTGAGGTGCCGTGTAGAGTCTTCCCTCCAGAACCTTGAGTCCCCCGGAGTCTGGTGACTGTTCGACTGAATTTTGCTCATGACCTCAAAGGATAGTTGGCAGACAGGATACAACTAGAGGGATAATAGACTCAAGCTGTTGCCTTTCGGACTGTCATCCGCAAGAAATTGTCGAGAGTAGAGCGTCCGCCCTTAGGTTCGGAGCCAGGATAAAAGAAAATAAGAAAATTAAATCGTGTGAAAAAAACAAAGCCCCGCGGGCTTGTCGAGATTTCAAACCGACGTGCCCCCTCCAGGTAAAGGACGGTTCTTATGGTCCGTAAGGATGGTAAGTGGTTTTCTGTCTCCCAGTACCCTCTAAGAATGTCTCCACTCTTCCAACGCCAATTTGTGTCAGCCAAAAAGCTCCCTATTTCCGACATCATAATTCTGTGTCGGGGAAGAGAATTCTTAGAAAAAAAGCACAGGGATGCAGTCTGGTACAACGGAGAAGTTTCTGGAACAGAACAGTCCAGACCCCAAATCGTCCGAAGATACACCTCCAAGGTGTGAACTTGGGAGTCCAGGCTCCTTGCGCTTGTGGTGTCGTAGGATGGGACGAGAAACATAAAAGCCTTCCTTTTTGAGCCTCTCAAACGTCCTTCTTTAGCTCGGGGTCCACTGAACCATTTCGACTTCGAAGTTGATCCGCCCCCCCTTTCTTAGTCGAGCCGATGACGTTGTGCTATGGAGGACCTACCCGCCCCCACCCGCGTTATCAGATAAAATTAGCGGCCATGAACCGTCTCCCCGATTAATAATGCTATAAACCTTAAAAAGCCCGTTGCACCCGCGTCCCTTGGAGTTAGTCGGACTTAGACGGGCCACCTCTTAAGATACCTTGAAGTTCCTATTATCCGCCGATCCATTTTTCTCGAACAGCATTGCGAAAATTCCGTAGTACTTACCCACACCACCATAGCACACCAATGGCACGTTTAATTGAGTGGAAATTCTGAAAATTCTCCAATTTCGCAAACAATAAAGGATGGTTCTCCCCCCGCAACGCTATATTAGAGTAATGTTGAACATGTTTAAAGGTATCTTAGCTCTTTGGTTTTCTTGTGTAGAAAGATGATTGTGATTGTGTCATCTGAAATGAATTTACAATAAGAAAAGGTTGAGAAGGTCCCCCGAAAGGATTCCGCTGACCCAAAATCCTGGAAAACTTTGCTGGGGAATCTGCACAACCCGTTAAATGGGCTTCTTCATAATTCAATTTCTCCCGATTACCTTTTTTGTTGTTCCGTGCCTCTCCCCGCCTGTTTAAGTTGGTTTGTTTTGTTGTGAATTAACAGATCTTTTTTTTTTTTTCTTTTTCCCCCCCCTTTTTTCTTTCCTTTCTCCTCTTTTTTTTTTCTTTTCCACTCGTCCCCCCTATCGTTATCCTTACTAAATTGTAGGCACACTATCAGATTTTCCAATTTAGAATATAATGATGGATTTTGCTCCCTGCGATTTGTGATGTGTTTGTTTAAATGCTGGCTTTTAGACCGGCTCCGTTTATACCATCGCCCGCCCCTCCCCGACCCCTCCCTTCACAGGCCCGTCCTGCTGTTGAAACCACCAGCCGAACACTTGTTCCCGTACCCCTGCCCCCCGCAAAATGTTTCGTTCTTTCATCAATACTGCCACTTCTACGCATGCAGGAACCGGAATCATTCATGGGAACGCCCTGTGCCTCCTCCGCCGGGGTGGACCAATTGCACCATGCCCTCCCACGACCCAACGCACAATACCTTTGACTTTCTTTTCGCGTAATACTATGTTC
>WSYH01002850.1:7088-34626 GCA_036426205.1 Ascaphus truei | reverse complement strand
CCCTACCACATGCAGCACCTATCACCTGAGATCAGACTCCAAAAGACTATTCATGGTCCCAAGACTCAACAAAGTATCCGGACGTTCCTCCTTCTCCTTCCGTGCACCCCAAAACTGGAACAACCTACCAGAGACTCTCATATCCACCACCAGCTTAAGTTCTTTCAAATCTAAGGCTGTCTCACACTTTAATCTGGTCTGTAACTGTTTCATACGCTCATAATATATATTTTCTTTAACTGTGCATGCAATGTCTTGTATATAATGTATACCTTGTTCATTTATGTAACTGTATTTGTAACCATGTATTATTTTGTTTTACTCTGTGCCCAGGACATACTTGAAAACGAGAGGTAACTTCAATGTATTACTTCCTGGTAAAAATAGTTTATAAATAAATAAAATTAAATAAATAATTCGGGGACTAGCCGAGCTCGAATAAAGTGTGTCCGCCAGGTATAATACTCTTCATGCTTCGGCTTTCTGTTAGACAAAAGATGACCCGATCCGGAAGGATGCCTTCAAGTGAGGAATACATCTGAGAACTCCCCAGTGATTGCTCACAATTTTTGTATAGCTTATGAGACTGATTAAGGTTGTGATAAATCTTAAACTAGATTTTAGCAGATTTATCTACAATCACAGGTGAGTTATAAACCAACACGCGATTGTGACCTGCCTATTTTCGATGTTGTAGCATGGTGGATCTATCCAAGGAACTGACTTCTTAAAGGATTTATCAATTAATGGTTATCATAACCCTTTTGTTAAATTAAGGGCTGAGTTGATCTAATGCTGTACCAAAAATCAACATTCTGGAGCAGTTTCTCCTGAGTCGATGAAAAATGACCGAGAGGAATGTTCTGTAACCATGCTTGTGATGGGTGATGGACGCATGTACATAGTTGTTTACAGAGACTTCTTTAATATGAGTGGATGTAATAATATTAAAGTATCATCAAATGGAGTAAACAAATCCAAACAAGACAATGGAGATGGATCTATGTTAAATTAAATTTCAGTCCTAAAGGATTTTCATCACAATGATTGAGGATCTCCAATAGTTCTTGCCTTCTTCCCCGTCCCAAATGAAAATCATATCATCTATGAACGGCAATCGTACACGAGGCCCGCTACAAGTTGTACATTTTGCAACACCAAATCTCTCCGCCAATATCCCATGAAGAGATTGTATAGCTAGGAGCGAACCTTGAGCCCCTAGCCGTTCACAGATCTGTAAATGAAAAATCTCCTCAAACAAAAATAATTGTGATTTAAAATAAATTAACCACACTCTAAATAAATAAACTTGTGCGTTTTTGGCATGCACAAGTCTGTCAAAGCCAGTATTTGGGTTACACCGTTCTATTTACATTGTTATTGAAAATAAGTACCTAATTTCATTTATTTAAATTATGTAATGTCTTTTATAATAGTAATAGATATATAGATTTTTGTAATACAATGTACAATAGAAGGTTGATAATAATTAGGAGTGTATACAATCCTTCTTTATGTTTTAATTTTTAGGTTAGCCTTTCTATTAGTATTAAATATAAATCAGTCTTAAAAACTGTACATTTAACCTAATGAATTAATGATATCAATGAATGTAGGTATAAAAGTGTTATGTGGCATTTTATTATATTTTTACTTTGTATTTTAAGCTTTCAGCATATTCATCTTATCACAAAAATATGTCTATTGAGATCCTTATGGATTCTATGTCGAATCCCCTGTATACTAGTCCCTATTTAGCCTTTGTATAGCTAGTTGTGTACACATTTGGTGCTTAAATCAATAACAGCTTCCCAGCAGAGGAGAGAGTATATATAATACCCTTTAATGGTGTACCCTAGCAATGGATGGCTATAAGAGGGCAGGACTTTGATTCCACAATCATCAGCCCTTGAGAAGTCGACCGTTGGACAGAACAGCGTCAGGGAAACTGACAGCGCAATTAGTCACGACGACGCATGCGCACGCGCACGAGGCCATACCAAGAGGGCGATACTACAAGCGGCCATTGGAAGTGGAGAGTGATTTGGGACAGCATAAAGACCGGCGAACTGAGCCTCCCTGATACTGGTTGCATGGTGAACAACGTGGCAGTCCTGGAGGATCCACAGAGGAGTTATACCGTATGCTTGAACAGGATGGTGTGGTTGATATGATCACATACTGCATTTTGTTAATTTTAATCTTGTGAGTGCGTTTCCAATCCCCCCCACCCCTCAATTCTCCTTCCCCTTTTTTATTATAAAAAACATACAGTGTTATGCTATGGGGCGTCGCGCTCCTCTCTTTTCTGGTTTTAGATATTTGTGGAGGTGGGTTAACCCAGGGTGAGAGCAGCCGAAGACCCCTTATATAACCGAATACCCACCATTATGGACTAACTATTGAAGGACTGGTTGGACTTTTTATACTATTTTTTTTTTCTTTCGTTCAGCACTTTTTGCACTTTTTATGTATAGGAAATTTGGTGTGTTTTAGTATAGTTTTATAGGCAATACGTTCACAAATATATGTTGTTAGAATTTTATACATTAAGTATGCACTTTAGCAATTATTCACACAATTCATGTTGATTGATGGAACTAAGTATAGTTCACTTATCACTAAATATATCACGGTACTGGGGTTGGCCGCTAATATTTTGGCTTGTATACGGTCTTGACACAAAACCGTTTAGTGGCAGCCTTAATAGCACGTTCTATTAGAATATAAATCTAGAGAGGGTATTTTATATTTTAAGTCCAGACTAGGACTATAGTTTAATCATGATGCAAAACTGCGAAAGAGAGGAATATGAGACGAAGGGGATTAGCTCATGCCCGAGGTAATAAATGATATGATTGTAGATAAAGATATTGATACAAAGGAGAATTTTTATAAATTAGAAAAACTCATGAAGAATGAGATGCGCCACTGTGGGACGCATACTCCTTCAGGACGATATAGATATGAAATAATTTCCAGGGGGACTTAGAATAACAAAACAGCTCCCACTTTTGAGACTAATAATGGAATTCACTAAGGAATGGAATGGAGACTATGGATAGATGCTCCTTCTCTTAATGGAGACTCTTGATACAATTTAGAGATACTAAGTTAAAGAACTCGAATTAGAAATTGAATAGTATCCAAGAGGTTCTGAAACCATTCGCAGACACGAGGGATTTCAAGAGAGTCAATTGAAATCACTGAGAAAAGAGTTCACAGTTTTGAGAAGGAGGTACAGAAAGGAAGGATCTCAAACTTAGCAGGGATAAAGAAGATTATGCGATAGATAAAGTTAAGAGGTTGGAAACGCAATTTACAGCACAGGCGAAGGTGGGCGGGATTCCGCTCTGGGTCAGACGAGGTGTGGTGGTGGGGGGGGGGGGGGGGGCATCACCCATACCCCTGGAGGGAGGGAGGGGCAACACCATACCCCCAGGGACAACAGGAAAATTTCCCCTACACCTCAGAAGGATCAGATTGGCCTCAGCTCCTGGCAGTCGTCTTTGGCCCTTGAGGTGGAGCCACTGCCGTCAGCCAGAGCCATAGTGGACCTACTAATGGACAGATCCATGTCCCTCACAAACACTGTACACAGGAAAGGCTACTAGACCAAAAGAAGCTAAGGTAATAAACATTGTTAGGCTGGTGCTCAACCACAAACGAGACGGGACCACGGTGCTGAGGTGGGAAGTAGGGAACCACCACCCACAGCCACAGAGGACACGTCTTGAGTAGATGGTCGGGATTCCGGATCGGTTGGTACCGAGTGAGCGTCTGTAAAATAGAAACTAGGGAGGCAGAGAATGGTAAAGACAAACTATGCTCAGCCAAAGAACCAGTGATTTTGGCAGGTACTATAAAGGAGAGAGGGTCAGAGGGGCCATAGCATTGCAGCCATAAAGGGGTGTGTAGAAGGAGCCAGCTGCAGCAGGGATAGGTCTCCTTATGAGTCCCCAGGAGATCGAGGATATACAAGGGCAGCAATCTGGGTGCATTCAATAGCACAATAGGGATAAGCAAGCACTGTAGGCAAGAGAGAATACCTTTTGGATTTACGAACTACAAAAACTTTAGCACGTCTGGACTTAATATAGAATTTGACCTGATGAAGCCTTCACTTCTTGATAGAGAGAACCAGTTCTCCTGGGCTGACATGTAATCGCTGCAATGTACTGTAACCTGTGGTTCATTCCATTTAGGTAAGGTCCGCGGCATTCTGATGAGGATGGTTCATAAGTAGGGTAGTAAATCACATCACCGTTCTATTTTTTATATTATAAATTTATCATCAATTTTATTATAATACTAAAACATATTTTAATTACTTATCACCCAACACCCACTTAGATGGTTATATTTCCTTTAAACATATAATTTCACTTCCATTACGTATCACTCTTATTCCATCAGAAAGGCCACATGTCACCATCACATAAAAACTTCACTTTCAATTATTTATTATTCCTATTTTCATATACACTACTAAACTTCAAGTATAGATATATACACAGTATTAGTTCACTTTAGGGATCAATATTGTTGGTATATACTATCCCCTAGAAGGTCAAGTATGCTCAGATTCTACTATCCTAGCTTGGCGGCGGCGGTTGCTCTTATGCTTAGATTGAGGATACGAATAATAGGGTTATTTTTATATATTTTTTATATATTTTTTGTAATCATATTTTTGTAAGCATTTTATTTTATTCATATGTGTACTATTAAATTTCTTTTCTATCCATGAGGATATATAGGTATCAGATAACACATCGTATTTTATGTATTGCACTAATTGTATACTCTTTTATTTTATTTTATTTCCTTTATATATGTGTTTTCTCTGTTGTATGTCATGTCCATGAGTGTCCAACGCTGAGTGTCCCAGTCCTTTCATCTGCGAATGGATCAAGATCAAAAGGAGTGCACTGTCTCTTTAAACCGGGGGATATATATTTCGGGACTTACAGGGACTACTTTCATTACTTTTTACCCTGAGGAAGAAAGCAAGACTTCGAAACACGTAGGGTGGTTCAGTGAGGTCCCTACTACTCGGGTGTGAGTGCTGTACCTTCCAAAGCTGGGAGAGGTGAGGCTGTGAGCGTGAGCTGTGGGAAATCAAATGCTGGAGTAGGAATATCCAACATTCAGCATTGCTGTGTTTGGTGACCGTGGCACGGGCAGACCAGGAAGTATCTGTGTGTGTGGGTCCTGGAGTTTCGCAGTGCGGGAGAGGACTGAGGCAGACGCAGCTAGCTGGAAAAACCTGTCCCATGCCATAAGAGACTCCTCGTCTGCTGAGCCAGGTGTAAACAAAGCAGCCAGCAGCAGCCAGCAGCAGATCCATAAGAGGGGATACTCTTTGAATTATCCATGCCTGATTACATCCTGTTTTCGGTAAGCAGGTACCACCCCGAGTTGGAGAAATTCTGCCTGAACCTAAATATATGTTTTTATGTACTATTTTATATGTAATAAGGTTTTATGATATTAATGATATGCCATATTAAAGCCATTGTGAGTAGTTACCTGTGTTCTCAGCGTATGTAAGTGTTGTTTGTTTAATCTATGGTAGTTTTTACAGTATTTATGTGCTATGATTTGCTTTGATATTTACTGTTCACCCTTACACGTGGAGCATCCAACGGACGGGCGATTTCCGTGGCTCTGGTTGTATATTTTATAATATATATTTATATAATCATCGATTAGAATGCTTTGATCATTACAGTGTTGAGCGCCAATGATAATAACTTCTTTTCCACTTCTATAGCCTGCATAGGGGTCAGTTATATCACGGCTGCCAGCTCACTGTGGGATATAGCGAATCATTATTGTGTTTTTTCTGCATCAATAGCAGCAACCGTTGGTTCGCCTCGTACCTTTAGAGGCGGTTGCTCCTCCGTGTGGCCACGCCTCCGTTGTAGCAGCGCCCCGCGGCTGCGTGCGCGGGCCCCACGCCCTGATCCGAGGGCAGAAGAGGGAAAGAAGAACGTTCGCGCTGCGCTGCGCACTGTGCAGGAACTCCGCGCTTCTCTCTGGCGTCCTTGCGAGCCACGCGGATGTAGGCAAGGCAGCAGGTAAGTGGGAGACACGCGTGAACGGCATGTCACCATAATCCTACAGTACCCCCCCCTTCATGACGGGGCGACCTCGGGCGACCATGATAAGGCTTGGAAGGGTTTTTGTGATGGAATAAGCCCGCCGTAGAAGCCGAGGTGCGTGAAAGATCCCGGTGAGGAATCCATGAACGTTTCCTCTGGACTGAAAATCCTCCAGTGAACCAGGTATTGTAATCCCTCAGGAAATTCTTGAATCAGGACAAACTGGACCTCGTACTCCTGTTGACCCGAAATCATAATCGGACGGTGGGAGAAGAAGTTTCTTGGAAAAAGCGAGGGCTGCGGAAACCATGGTTTGAGTAAAGATACATGAAAAACTGGTGGAATTTCATAGAAGGTGGGAAGCCGGCGTAGTTCGTAAGCCACAGGGTTAATCCTCCTACCACGGGGAAAGGATCGAGGGAAACTGGAGCAACGCTTCATGGTAGGAACCTTCAGCCGGACTATCTCTAGATGGAAAGGCCACCCGTGTCCCTGGAACGAACTCCGGCACTTGTCGTGAAGGCGATCTGCTGGAGTTTTGTTCCCGTAGCTACCTTCAAGTCTCTGTATCTTAGACACAAAAACCTTCAGGTGAGAGACGTGTGTGTCCACTGCTGGCACCCTGATGGTAGTGAAGAGAACGGGTAACGGGACGGAAGGATGGAATCCATAATTTATAAAAACGGCGATTCTTGGGTAGAGTCATGCGGGCGGGAGAGAGTTCAGGGCAAACTCGCCAAGGAAGTAGATCCCACCCAGTCTCTGTGTACCATTGATGAAAACATTGGAGATATTGTCTAAGCTTTGATTGAACCTCTCGTTTTGGCCATTGGTCTGCTGGATGGTATCCTGAGGAGAACTGAAGAGCGATCCCCAAACCTTTGGGAAAAGGCACGCCAAAAATCTTGACACGAATTGCGCAGCCACGGTTCAGAGACAATGGTAGAAGGAACTCCGTGAAGGCGAAAAATCTCCTGAATAAAAGACATCTTCAGCCGGGGGAATTTGGGAGACCCCCTCAAAGGAACAAGGTGCGTTTGTTTGGAAAAAACGCGAGATGACCACAAAATAGTATTCTTCCTTTGGACTCTGGAAAGTTCCACAATGAAATCCATAGAGAATGACTCCAGGGACGATCTGGATAGGGTAAGGAAGGAGTAGCCACAGGGGTCTGACACGAGGGACTTGGTACGAGCGCAATGCTACATGCTTTGACAAACTCTATACGTCTTAGCCCTCTCTGGCCACCAGAAGGTACGTTGAACAGATCATTGTCTTCCGATCCTGGCTGTCTGCCGATTTAGACGAATGACACCACTCCGGACTTCTTGGCGGTTTGTTGAGGTGCCGTGTAGAGTCTTCCCTCCAGAACCGAGTCCCCCGGAGCGTGACTGTTCGACTGAATTTTGCTCATGACCTCAAAGGTTAGTTGGCAGACAGGATACAACTAGAGGGATAATAGACTCAAGCTGTTGCCTTCGGACCTGTCATCCGCAAAAGAAATTGTCGATTAGTAGAGCGTCCGCCTAGGTTCTTGAGCCAAGGATAAAAGAAATAAAAGAAATTAAATCGTGTGAAAAAAACAAAGCCCCGCGGGCTTGTCGAGATTTCAAACCGACGTGCCCCCTCCAGGTAAAGGACGGTTCTTATGGTCCGTAAGGCTGGTAATGGGTGTTTCTCAGCTACCCTCTAAGAATGACTCCACTCTTCCAACGCCAATTTGATCGCCAAAAAGCTCCCTATTTCCGACATCATAATTTGTTCGGGGAAGAGAATTCTTAGAAAAAAAAGCACAGGGATGCAGTCGGCTAAACGGAGAAGTTTCTGGAACGAACAGTCCAGCACCAATCGTCCGAAGATCTACCTCCAAGGTGAACGGGAGTTCTGAGTCCCGGATCTGGGTGGGTGCAGGATGGGAGAGAAGACAAAAAGCCTTCTTGAGCCTCTCAAACGTTCTTAGGGTCACTGACCACTGGACGGATTATGCCCCCTTTTTAGTGAGTGGCGGTGTATGGAGGATAACGGTATCCGAAAAATTGGAAGGATGACCGTCGTCGATAATAATGCGCATAAATCTAAAAGCGTTGACGGCTTGTGAAGTAGTCGGACAGAGGCCACTCAAAAGAAGCTTTAAGTTTCCGGATCCATTTTGAAACTGGAATCCGAGATACGTAACCCAAAGAACACCACGGATTTAAGTGGTGGAAACTGACACTTCTCCAAATTCGCAAAAAGATGGTTCTCCCGCCAAACGTATATTAGTACTGTTGAACTGTTTAATATGATCTTGAGCAGGTCTTAGAAAAAGTGAGGATGTCATAAATGAAACAAATAGAAAAGTGTTGAGAATTGTCCCGAAAGATTCGTTGACCAAAATCCTGGAAAATGCTGGTGGCAGTGCCAAACGAGAGGGCAAACAAGATATCGAGTGGCGCCGTATGGGTGGAATGTGAAAAGGTTCTTCCACTCGTCCGCACTCGATCGTATCCTTATCTAAATTAGGACTCTCCAGATCCAATTACGAAAAGTTGGTTGCTCCATGGAGGCTGTTAAAAATGCTGGCTTGTAGAGGTCGACATCGATGGCCTTCAGACTACAGGCGTTCCTTTGTTGGACCAAAAAGGAATATGTTCGTATTGCAAAAGTTTCATAAATTTGAAATGGTACCTGCAGAACCGGAACTTCAAGACCGCCCGGCCACAAATGAGCTCAGACAGTTAATATAATTTCTAACCTGATAGATAATATCTCTATTGGGAGAACTGAAATCGGACCGGACCTTTAAATGTCTACAGGTAATGCATCTACTTCGTCCACATTTGTGATTCCCTTTAATGCCATTAGGAGCTAATTTATTAGAGATATTTTCTGATTTCAATTTAGTTGGAGCTATAATACTCTTCATGCTTCTGGCCTTTCTGTAGACAATAGATGCCCGATCCGGAAGGATGCCCTTCTGGCCTTTCTGTAGACAATAGATGCCCGATCCGGAAGGATGCCCTTCAAGTGAGGATCAAATCTGAGAACTCCCCAGTGATTGCTCACAATTTTTTGTATAGCTTTATGAGACTGATTATAGGTTGTTATAAATCTTAAACTAGATGTAGCAGATTTATCTACAATCACAGGTGAGTTATAACCAACACGCGATGTGACCTGCCTATTTTTCGATGTTTGTAGCATGGTGGATCTATCCAAGGAACTGACTTTCTTAAAGGATTTATCAATTAATGGTTATCATAACCCTTTGTTTAAATTAAGGGCTGAGTTGATCTAACTGCTGTACAAAAATCAACATCTCGGAGCAGTTTCTCCTGAGTGATGAATGAAATGACCGAGAGGAATGTTCTGTAACCATGCTTGTGATGGGTGACTGGACGCATGTACATAGTTGTTTACAGAGACTTCTTTAATATGAGTGGATGTAATAATATTTAAATATCATCAAATGTGGAGTAAACAAATCCAAAAAGACAATGGAGATGGCATCTATGTTAAAGTAAATTTCAGTCCTAAAGGATTTTCATCCAAATTTGATTTGAGGATCTCCAATAGTTTGCCTTCTCCCCGTCCCAAATGAAAATAATCATCTATGAGAACGGCCATCAGTACACGAGGCCCGCTAACAATTGTACATTTTGCAACACAAATCTCTCCGCCCAATATCCCATGAAGAGATTTGTATAGCTAGGAGCGAACCTTGAGCCCTAGCCGTTCCACAGATCTGTAAATGAAAAATCTCTCAAACAAAAAAATAATTGTGATTTAAAATAACATTTAACCACACTCTAAACTAAAAAACTTGTGCTTTTTTGGCATCACAAGTCCTGTCAAGCAGTATTGGGTTATCCTGTTTATTTACATTGTTATTTACATATGTACCTAATTTCATTCATTTTTTAAAATTATGTAATGTCTTTTATAATAGTATATATATATATATATTTGTAATACAATGTACAATAGAAGGATTGATAATATTAGGATGTATATACAATCCTTCTATGTTTTAATTTTTAGGTTAGCCTTTCTATTAGGAGTATTAAATATAAATCAGTCTAAAAATTGTACATTGAACCTAATGAATAAGATATCAATGAATGTAGGATATAAATGTGTTATGTGCATATTTTATTATTATTTACTTTGTATTTTAAGCTTTCAGCATATTCATCTATCACAAAAATATGTCTATTGAGATCCTTTTGTATTATGTCGAATCCCCACTGTATACTAGTCCCTATTTAGCCTTTGTATAGCTAGTGTGTACACTTTGGTGCTTAAATCAATAACAGCTTCCCAGCAGGAGGAGAGAGTATAAATTACCCTTTAATGGTACCCTAGCAATGGACTGGCTATAAGAGGGCAGGACTTTGATTCCAACATCATCAGCCCTTTGAGAAAGTCAGCCGTTGGTGACGAAAGCGTCAGGGAACACTGACAGCGCAATTAGTCACGACGACGCATGCGCACGCGCACGAGGCCATACCAAGAGGCGAGATACTACAAGCGGCCATTGGAAGTGGAGAGCTGATTTGGGACAGCATAAAGACGGCGAACTGAGCCCCCTGATACTGGTCATGGTGAACACGTCTGGCAGTCCTGGAGGAGTCCACAGAGACGGCTTATACCGTTCTATTGAACGGATGGTGGTGATATGAAATCACATACTGCATTTTGTATATTTTAATCTTGTGAGTGCGTTTCCAATCCCCCCCACCCCTCAATCCTCCTTCCCCCTTTTTTTTATAATAAACATACAGTGTTATGCTATGGGGCGTCGCGCTCTCTCTCTTTTCTGGTTTTTAGATATTTGTGGAGTGGTTAACCCAGTGGTGAGAGCAGCCGAAGACACCCTTATCTAACCGAATACCCACCATTATGGACTAACTATTGAAGGACTGGTTGGACTTTTTTTACTATTTTTTTTTTCTTTCGTTCAGCACGTTTTTGCACTTTATGTATAGTTATAGGAATTTGGTGGTTGTGTTTTTAGTATAGTTTTATTAGGCAATACGTTCACAAATTATATGTTGTTAGAATTTTATCACATTAATATGCACTTTAGCCAATGATTCACACAATCATTGATTGATGGAACTCAAGTATAGTTCACTTATCACTAAATATATCACGGTACTGTTTTTGGCGGCTAAAATTTTTGGTTTTGATACGTGTCTTTGACACAAAACCCGTTTAGTGGCAGCCTTAATAGCACGTTCTATTTAGAATATATAAATCTAGAGAGTGTTTTTATATTTTAAGTCCAGCATCTAGGACTATAGTTATAATCATGATGCAAACTGCGAAAGAGGGAATATGAGACGAAGGGGATTAGCTCATGCCCACCGAGGTAATAAATGATAGATTGTAGATAAAAGATATTGATATAAAGGAGAATGTTTATAATTAGAAAAACTCATGAAGAATGAGATGCGCCACGGTGGGACGATACTCCCTTCAGACTATATAGATATGAAAATCATTCCAGGGGGACTTAGAATAACAAAAGCTCCCACTTTTGAGACTAATATGGAATTCACTAAGGAATGGAATGAGACTATGGATTAGATGCTCCTTCTCTCTAATGAGACTCTTGATACAATTTAGAGATACAAGTTAAAGAACTCGAATTAGAAATTGATAGTATCCAAGAGGTTCTGAAACCATTCGCAGACAAGGGATTTAAGAGAGTCAATGAAATCACTGAGAAAAGAGTTCTCACTTTGAGAAGGAGGGTACAGAAAGGAAGGATCTCAAACTTAGCAGGGATAAAGAAGATTATGCGATAGATAAAGTAAGAGTTTGGAAACGCAATTACAGTACAATAGGCGAAGGTGGGCGGATTCCGCTCTGGGTCCAGAGACCTGGTTGGTGGGGGGGGGGGGGGGGGCATCACCCCTACCCCTGGGAGGAGGGAGGGGCAACACCATACCCCCAGGGACAACAGGAAAAAAATTCCCCCTACACCTCAGAAGGATCCAGATTGGCCTCGCTCTGGCAGTCGTTCTTTGGCATTGAGGTGGAGCCACTGCCGTCAGCAAGAGGACACTAGTGGACCAATACTGGACAGATCCATGTCCCTCCAAAACACTGAAACAGGAAAGGCTACTAGACCAAAAGAAGCTAAGGTACAATAAACATTGTTAGAGCGTGCTACTTGCAACCACAAACGAGACGGGACCACGGTGCTGAGGTGGGAGGTAGGAACCACCACCCACAGCCACATGAGGACACGTCTTGAAAGTAGATGGTCGGGGATTCCGGATCGGTTGGTACCGAGGAGGTCTGTAAAATAGAAACTAGGGAGGCAGAGATGGTAAAGACAAACTATGCTCAGCCAAAGAACCAGTGATTTTGGCAGGTACTATAAAGGACGAGAGGGTCCATAGCATTGCAGCCATAAAGGGGTGTGTAGAAGGAGCCAGCTGCAGCAGGGATAGGTCCCTTATGAGTCCCAGGAGATGGAGGCACTAAAGGGCAGCAATCTGGCGCATTCAATAGCCACAATAGGGGATAAGACACAGCATGTTAGGCAAGAGAGAATCCTTTGGATTTACGAACTACAAACTTTAGCACACGTTGGACTTAATATAGAATTTGACCTGAAGCCGTTCCTTCTTGATAGAGAGAACCAGTTCCCTGGGCACACATGTAATCGTGCAATGTACTGTAACCTGTGGTTCATTCCATTTATGGTAAGGTCCGGGCATTCTTGATGAGGATGGTTCATAAGTAGGTAGTAATCACCCATCACCGTTCTATATTATTTATATATAATATTTATCATCATTTTATTATAATACTAACAACAGTAATTAATTACTTATTTCACCCACACACCATTTAGATGGTTATATTCCTTTAACACTATTAATTTTCACTTCCATTACGATCACTCTTATTCCATCAGAAAGGCACCATGTTCACCATCACTAAAACTTTCACTTTCAATATTTATTATCCTATTTTCATATACACTCACTAGTAAAACTTCAAGTATAGATATATACACAGTATTAGTTCACTTTAGGGATCATATTGTTGGTATATACTATCCCTAGAAGGTCAAAGTCTCTGCCTCAGCAGACTTCACTTATCCCTTAGCTGGCCGGGTCTTAGCAATTTGAGGATACGAATAATAGGGTTATTTTTTATATATTTTTTATATATTTTTTGTAATCATATTTTTGTTAAGCATTTTATTTTATTCATATGTGTACTATTAAATTTCTTTCCTATCCATGAGGATATAAGGTATCAGATACAACATCTGTATTTTATGTAGTTGCACTAATTGTTATACTCTTTTTCTTTTATTTTATTTCCTTTATATATGTTTTTATTGTTGTATGTCATGTCCATGAGTGCCAAACGCTGAGTGTCCCAGTCCTTTCATCTTGCGAAGGATCAAGATACAAGGATGCACTGTCTCTTTAAACCGGGGGACTATATATTTCGGGACTTACAGGGACTACGTTTCATTACTTGTTACCCCTGAGGAGAAGAAAGCAAGACTTTCGAAAACACGTAGGGTGGTTCAGTGAGGTCCCTACTACTCGGGTGTGAGTGCTGTACCCTTCCAAAGCTGGGAGAGGTGAGGCGTGAGCTGTGAGCTGTGGGAAATCAAATGCTGGAGTAGGAAGTAGATATCCAACATTTCAGCAGCTGCTGTGTTTGGTGCCGTGGAACGGGCAGACCAGGAAGTATCTGTGTGTGTTCGGTCCTGGAGTTTCTGCAGTGCTGGGAGAGGACTGAGGCAGACGCAGCTAGCGGGAAAAACCTGTCCACTGCCATAAGAACTCCTCGTCTGAGCCCAGGTGTATAACAACAGCAGCAGCAGCAGCAGCAGCAGATATCCATAAGAGGGGATACTCTTTGAATTATCCATTGCCTGATTACATCCTGTTTTCGGTAAGCAGGTACCCCCCCGAGTTGGAGAATCTTGCCTGAACCATAATATATGTTTTTATGTACTATTTTATATGTAATAAGGTGTATTTTATGATATTAATGATATGCCATATTAAATGCCATTGTGAGTAGTTACCTGTTGTTCTCAGCGTGTTAAGTGTTGTTTGTTTAATTATGTGTATGTTTTTACAGTATTATGCTATGATTTGATTTTCTGTATATTACTGTTCACCCTTACCACGTGGAGCATCCAATCGGACGGCGCGATTTCCGTGGCTCTGGTTGTATATTTGATAATAATTTTATAATATCTATTAGAATTGCTTTGATCATTACAGTGTTGAGACGCACTGATATAACTTCTTTTCCCACTTCATAGCTGACTAGGGGTCAGGGTTATATCACGGCTGCCAGTCACTGTGGGAATATAGCGTCACCTATTTGTTTTTTCTGCAATCAATAGCAGAACAAAGTTGGTTCTCGATCGTTACCTTTAAGAGGCGGTTGGCTCCTCCGTGTGGCCACGCCCCTTCCGTGTAGCAGCGCCCCGCGGCTGCGTGCGCGCGCCCCACGCCCTGATCCGAGGGCGAGAAGAGCAGAAGAGGAAGAAGAACGTCGCGCTGCGCGCCCCTGCACTGTGCAGGAACTCGCGCGCTTCTCTCTGGCGTCCTGCGAGCCACGCGGCATGTAGGCAAGGCAGCAGGTAAGTGGGAGACACGCGTGAACGGCATGTCACCATAATCCTTACAGTACCCCTCCCCTCTAGGGGCGGACCCTCCATCGGGCGACCATGATAAGGCTTGGAAGGGTTTTTGTGATTGAATACAGCCCTTGAAGCCGAGGTGCGTGAAGTATCCGGTGAGGAATCCATGAACGTTTCCTTGGACTGAAACTACTCCTCCAGTGAACCAGGTATTGTATCCTCACTCTGGAAATTCTTGAATCAAGGACAAACTGGACCTCGTACTCCTGTTGACCCGAAATCATAATCGGAGGGGAGAAGAAGTTTCTTGGAAAAGCGAGGGCTGCGAAACCTGGTTTGAGTAAAGATACATGAAAAACTGGTGGAATCTTCATAGAAGGTGGAAGGGCGTAGTTCGTAAGCCACCACAGGGTTAATCCTCCTCAACCACGGGGAAAGGATCGAGGGAAACTGGGAGCAACGCTTCATGGTAGGAACCTTCAGCCGGATATTGCTAGATGAAAGCCAACCGTGTCCCATGGAACGAACTCCGGCACTTGTCGTGAAGGCGATCTGCTGGAGGTTTTGTCCCTGTAGCTACCTTCAAGTGTCTCTGTATCTTAGAACACAAAAACCTTCAGGTGAGAGACGTGTGTGTCCACTGCTGGCACCACTGATGGTAGTGAAGAGAAGCGGTAACGGGAGGAAGGATGGAATCCATAATTTATAAAAAACGGCGATTCTTGGGTAGAGTCATGCGGAGCGGGAGAGAGTTAGGGCAAACTAGCCCAAGGAAGTAGATCACCCCCCAGTCCTCTGTGTCCATGATGAAACATTGGACGCATATTGTTCAAGGCTTTGATTGACCCTCTCTCGTTTTGCCCATTGGTCTGCTGGAGGTATCCTGAGGAGAACTGAAGAGCGATCCCCAAACCTTTGGGAAAAGGCACGCCAAAAATCTTGACACGAATTGCGAGAGCCCACGGTTCAGAGACAATGGTAGAAGGAACTGTGAAGGCGAAAAATCTCCTGAATAAAAGACATCTTCCGCCGGGGGAATTTGGGAACCCCTCAAAGGAACAAGGTGCGTTTGTTTGGAAAAAAGATCGATGACCACTAAAATAGTATTCTTCCCTTTGGACTCTGGAAAGTTCCACAAGAAATCCATGAGATATGACTCCAGGGACGATCTGGATAGGGTAAGGAAGGAGTAGCCAGGGGTCTGACACGAGGGTACTTGGTTACGAGCGCAATGCTACATGCTTTGACAAACTCTATACGTCTTAGCCCTCTCTGGCCACCAGAAGGTACGTTGAACAGATCATTGGTCTTCCGTTCATCCTGGCTGTCTGCCGATTTAGACGAATGACACCCACTCCGGACTTCTTTGCGGTTTGTTGAGGTGCCGTGTAGAGTCTTCCCTCCAGAACCTTGAGTCCCCCGGAGTCTGGTGACTGTTCGACTGAATTTTGCTCATGACCTCAAAGGATAGTTGGCAGACAGGATACAACTGGAGGGATAATAGACTCAAGCTGTTGCCTTTCGGACTGTCATCCGCAAGAAATTGTCGAGAGTAGAGCGTCCGCCCTTAGGTTCGGAGCCAGGATAAAAGAAAATAAGAAAATTAAATCGTGTGAAAAAAACAAAGCCCCGCGGGCTTGTCGAGATTTCAAACCGACGTGCCCCCTCCAGGTAAAGGACGGTTCTTATGGTCCGTAAGGATGGTAAGTGGTTTTCTGTCTCCCAGTACCCTCTAAGAATGTCTCCACTCTTCCAACGCCAATTTGAGTCAGCCAAAAAGCTCCCTATTTCCGACATCATAATTCTGTGTCGGGGAAGAGAATTCTTAGAAAAAAAGCACAGGGATGCAGTCTGGTACAACGGAGAAGTTTCTGGAACAGAACAGTCCAGACCCCAAATCGTCCGAAGATACACCTCCAAGGTGTGAACTTGGGAGTCCGGACTCTGGCTGTGGTGTCGAGGATGGGAGAGAAGACTAAAAGCCTTCCTTTTGAGCCTCTCAAACGTCCTTCTTTAGCTCGGGGTCCACTGAACCATTTCGACTTCGAAGTTGATCCGCCCCCCCTTTCTTAGTCGAGCCGATGACGTTGTGCTATGGAGGACCTACCCGCCCCCACCCGCGTTATCAGATAAAATTAGCGGCCATGAACCGTCTCCCCGATTAATAATGCTATAAACCTTAAAAAGCCCGTTGCACCCGCGTCCCTTGGAGTTAGTCGGACTTAGACGGGCCACCTCTTAAGATACCTTGAAGTTCCTATTATCCGCCGATCCATTTTTCTCGAACAGCATTGCGAAAATTCCGTAGTACTTACCCACACCACCATAGCACACCAATGGCACGTTTAATTGAGTGGAAATTCTGAAAATTCTCCAATTTCGCAAACAATAAAGGATGGTTCTCCCCCCGCAACGCTATATTAGAGTAATGTTGAACATGTTTAAAGGTATCTTAGCTCTTTGGTTTTCTTGTGTAGAAAGATGATTGTGATTGTGTCATCTGAAATGAATTTACAATAAGAAAAGGTTGAGAAGGTCCCCCGAAAGGATTCCGCTGACCCAAAATCCTGGAAAACTTTGCTGGGGAATCTGCACAACCCGTTAAATGGGCTTCTTCATAATTCAATTTCTCCCGATTACCTTTTTTGTTGTTCCGTGCCTCTCCCCGCCTGTTTAAGTTGGTTTGTTTTGTTGTGAATTAACAGATCTTTTTTTTTTTTTCTTTTTCCCCCCCCTTTTTTCTTTCCTTTCTCCTCTTTTTTTTTTCTTTTCCACTCGTCCCCCCTATCGTTATCCTTACTAAATTGTAGGCACACTATCAGATTTTCCAATTTAGAATATAATGATGGATTTTGCTCCCTGCGATTTGTGATGTGTTTGTTTAAATGCTGGCTTTTAGACCGGCTCCGTTTATACCATCGCCCGCCCCTCCCCGACCCCTCCCTTCACAGGCCCGTCCTGCTGTTGAAACCACCAGCCGAACACTTGTTCCCGTACCCCTGCCCCCCGCAAAATGTTTCGTTCTTTCATCAATACTGCCACTTCTACGCATGCAGGAACCGGAATCATTCATGGGAACGCCCTGTGCCTCCTCCGCCGGGGTGGACCAATTGCACCATGCCCTCCCACGACCCAACGCACAATACCTTTGACTTTCTTTTCGCGTAATACTATGTTCCGATGTGACCTGCCTATTTTTCGATGTTTGTAGCATGGTGGATCTATCCAAGGAACTGACTTTCTTAAAGGATTTATCAATTAATTGGTTATCATAACCCTTTTGTTTAAATTTAAGGCTGAGTTGATCTAACTGCTGTACAAAATCAATAAAAACAAAGGGTTATGATAACCATTAATTGATAAATCCTTTAAGAAAGTCAGTTCCTTGGATAGTCCACCATGCTCATAACATCGAAAATAGGCAGGTCACAATCGCGTGTTTTATAACTCACCTGTGATTGTAGATAAATCGCTACAAATCTAGTTTAAGATTTATCACAACCTATAATCCAGTCTCATAAAGCTATACAAAAATTGTGGCAATCACTGGGGAGTTCTCAGATTTGTATTCCTCACTTGAAGGGCATCCTTCCGGATCGGGCATCTTTGTCTACAAAAGGCCAGAAGCATGAAGTATTATACCTGGCGACACACTTTTATTCGAGCTCGGCTAGTCCCACAAATTATTTATTTAATTTTATTTATTTTATAAAATATTTTACCAGGAAGTAATACATTGATAGTTACCTCTCGTTTTCAGTATGTCCTGGGCACAGAGTAAAACAAAAATACAGGGTTACAAATACAGTTACATAAATGAACAAGGTATACATTATATACAAGACATTGCATGCACAGTTAAAGAAATATTATTATGAGCGTATGAAACATTTACAGACCGATTAAAGTGTGAGACAGCCTTAGATTTGAAAGAACTTAACTGGTGGTGTATATGAGAGTCTCTGGTAGTTGTTCCAGTTTTGGGGTGCACGGAAGGATAAGGAGAACGTCGATACTTTTTTGAGTCTTGGGACCTGATAGTCCTTTTGGAGTCTGATCTTCAGGTGATAGTTGCTGATGTGGTTGTTTAAATTTAAGGCTGAGTTGATCTAACTGCTGTACAAAATCAACATCTCTGGAGCAGTTTCTCCTGAGTCGATGAAACTGACCGAGAGGAATGTTCTGTAACCACTGCTTGTGATGGTTGCTGGACGCATGTACATAGTTGTTTACAGAGACTTCTTTAATATGAGTGGATGTAATAATATTTAAATTATCATCAAATGTGAGTAACAAATCCAAAAAGACAATGGAGATGGCATCTATGTTAAATGTAAATTTCAGTCCTAAAGGATTTTCATCAAATGATTTGAGGATCTCCAATAGTTCTGCCTTCTCCCCGTCCCAAATGAAAATCATATCATCTATGAAACGGCCATAGTACACGAGGCCCGCTACAAGTTGTACATTTTGCAACACAAATCTCTCCGCCCAATATCCCATGAAGAGATTTGTATAGCTAGGAGCGAACCTTGAGCCCATAGCCGTTCCACAGATCTGTAAATGAAAAATCTCCTCAAACAAAAAATAATTGTGATTTAAAATAAATTTAACACACTCTAAAATAAATAACTTGTGCTTCTTTGGCATGCACAAGTCCTGTCAAGCCAGTATTTTGGGTTATCCTGTTCTATTTACATTTGTTATTTGACATCATGTACCTAATTTCATTCATTTTTTAAATTTATGTAATGTCTTTTATAATAGTATATATATATATATATCTTGTAATACAATGTACAATAGAAGGATTGATATTTAAGCACCAAATGTGTACACACTAGCTATACAAAGGCTAAATAGGGACTAGTATACAGGGGGATTCGACATAGAATCTAAAGGATCTCAATAGACATATTTTTGTGATAAGCTGAATATGCTGAAAGCTTAAAATACAAAGTAAATATAATAATAAAATGCACATAACACATTTATACCTACATTCTTGATATCATTAATTCATTAGGTTACAATGTACACATTTTTAGACTGATTTATATTTAATATCCTAATAGAAAGGCTAACCATAAAAATTAAAACATAAAGAAGGATTGTATTCACTCCTATTATTATCATCCTTCTATTGTACTTGTATTACAATATATATATATATACTATTATAAAAGACATTACATAATTTATAAAAAATGATAAATTAGGTACATGATGTCAATAACAATGTAAATATGAACAGGATAAACCCAAAATACTGGCTTGACAGGACTTGTGCATGCCAAAATAGCCACAAGTTATTTAGTTTAAGTGGGTGGTTAATGTTATTTTAATAAATCACAATTATTTTTTTGTTTGAGAGATTTTTCATTACAGATCTGTGGAACGGCTATGGGGTCAAGGTTCGCTCCTAGCTATACAATCTCTTCATGGGATATTGGGCGGAGATTTTGTGGTTGCAAAATGTACCAACTGTAGCGGGCCTCGTGTACGATATGGCCGTTTCATAGATGATATATTTTCATTTGGGACGGGGAAGAAGCAGAACTATTGGAGATCCTCAAATCATTTGATGAAAATCCTTTAGGACTGAATTTACTTTAACATAGATGCCATCTCCATTGTCGTTTGGATTTGTTTACTCCACATTTGATGATACTTTTAAATATATTACATCCACTCATATTAAAGAAGTCTCTGTAAACAACTATGTACATGCGTCCATCACCCATCACAAGCATGGTTACAGAACATTCCCTCTCGGTCATTTTTCATCGACTCAGGAGAAACTGCTCCAGATTGTTGATTTTTGTGTACAGCATTAGATCAACTCAGCCCTTATTTAACAAAAAGGGTTATGATAACCATTAATTGAAATCCTTTAAGAAAGTCAGTTCCTTGATAGTCCACCATGCTCAACATCGAAAATAGGCAGGTCAACATCGCGTGTTGGTTATAAACTCACCTGTGATTGTAGATAAATCTCTACACATCTAGTTTAAGATTTATCCAACCTATAATCCAGTCTCATAAGCTATACAAAAATTGTGGCAATCACTGGGGAGTTCTCAGATGTATTCCTCACTTGAAGGGCATCCTTTTCCCGGATCGGGCATCTATTTCTACAGAAAGGCCAAAGCATGAAGAGTATTATCACCCTGGCGACACACTTTTTCAGAGCTCGGCTAGTCCCACTAATTATTTATTTATTTTATTTATTTATAAAATATTTTTACCAGGAAGTAATACATTGAGAGTTACCTCTCGTTTTCATATATGTCCTGGGCACAGAGTAAACAAAAATACAGGGTTACAAATACAGTTACATAATGAACAAGGTATACATTATTACAAGACATTGCATGCACAGTTAAAGAAATATTAATTTATGAGCGTATGAAACATTACAGACCAGATTAAAGTGTGAGACAGCCTTAGATTTGAAAGAACTTAACGGTGGTGGATATGAGAGTCTCTGTGTGTTGTTCCAGTTTTGGGGTGCACGGAAGAGAATGAAGGAACGTCCGATACTTTGTTGAGTCTTGGGACCATGATAGTCCTTTTGGAGTCTGATCTCAGGTGATGGTTGCTGCATGTGTAGAGGGTGAGGAGCTTTGTTCAGGTACTGGGTAGCTTGCCCAGAAAGTATTGAGGGTGAGAAGCAGGACAAGGTGAAACTTTGCGCCTAATCTATTGATGACCAATCTAGTTCTTTGAGCATTTCGCAGTGATGTGTGTTGTAGTTGCATTGGAGAACAAAACGACAAATTGATTGTAGAGGGTGTCAAGTTTGCTAAGGTGGGTTTGAGAGCCGTAGCATATACTATAGTCTCCATAGTCAATAATTGGCATTAGCATCTGCTGTTGCAATACGCTTTTCTGACCAGGAGACTTAGGAGATTTGTTCCTGTAAAGTACCCCTAGTTTGGCATGGTCTTGGTTTCAGGGTATCAATGTGCATCCCGAATGTTAATGGGAGTCAAACCATAAGCCCAGGTTATTTAACCTAGTGACATGGGTGTTGGGTGGTGTTAGCGTTGTTCTGAACTAATCAGGGAGCTGCAGTCACTGGAAGCTTTTACAAATTTAGTCTTGGTCCCAAATACCATGTGTTACGTCTTGTCAGTGTTTTAAAAACGTTTGTGTTTGGAAATCCAGTTTTTCGAGTCTCAAAAGTCAGACTGAGTATGTGTTGGTTGAAGGTCAGAGAGGCTATGCTGTGTGGCTGATACAGGATTGTGTCATCTTGCATACTTGTGTATTGAGGCTTCCTTACAAGCTGTGGGAAGATCATTAAGAACCGCTGAAGAGATTACGGGGCGCCCAGAACTAGCGTCCTTCGGTACCCCACAGTGATATCCAGGGGTTGGAGTTAGAGCCTGAGATGGACACATGTTTGGGTGGGGGAGTCGGGGTGTCTGATAGGTGGGGACTGGTGAAAGCCTTTTAAAAAGGCATGTTTTCCGTCCGTATTCCAAGCTCTGGAGTTTTGGTGTTGATGCCGGGATAACATGGGATTCCAGCTGGTGGCGCAAAAACCTTGTGCAAAATCTAGAATACTGCAGCCAGTGATTGTTGGTCTCCCGGTTCCATTCCACACTGGAATGTTCAGTTGGCGAAACGGTTTTTAGCAGGTGGGAGTAGGCGGTGGGGTGTTTTGGGCACGAAACCCGCGAGACTGGAAGTTGGCGTAGGAAATTTGTCTGTGGTGGGGTAGGGAAATGCGCTTAATTGTGGAGTGGACAGGCATTTTTGCAATAACTTTGTGATGAATGTGGGGAAATGAGATTGGCCTGTATTTTGAGACATGTTTTTGTCCCCACTTTTGGGAAGATTGGGAACAAGCGTCTGGGGCAGTTTTCGCAGGGTCTTATGGATATGATGCCTCAGACAGGATGAGAGTTGACTATGTGACCGCATTGTTTGGCAATGGCTGGGGCACCAAGTCTTAGGACCTAGCTTGTAGTAAGTCGGGTCCACATTGCCATGCTTGTTTTTAGTTTTGAGGACGCTTTGTGTAATCTCCTCTTCAGATACTGGGCTAATTGAAAATTGTGGCAGTGTTTTGGGAGGGGGTGGGACTGTTAAGGGGCTACTCCCCAGGATGAGAATTCATGTTTTGGGGTTTGTGTGCTGTGCTGCGTTCGCTAGATACGTTATTGTCAATAACAGCTTCCCAGCAGGAGAGAGTATATATAATTACCCTTTAATGGTTACCCTAGCAATGGACTGGCTATAAGAGGGCAGGACTTGATTCCACACATCATCAGCCCTTTGAGAAAGTCGCCCGTTGGTGACGAAACGCGTCAGGGAAACTGACAGCGCAATTACGTCACGACGACGCTGCGCACGCGCACGAGGCCATACCAAGAGTGGAGATACTACAAGCGGCCATTGGAAGTGGAGAGCTGATTTTGGGACAGCATAAAGACGGCGAACTGAGCCCCCTGATACCTGGTTCATGGTGAACACGTCTGGCAGTCCTGGAGGAGTCCACAGAGACGTTATACCGTATGCTGAACCGGATGGTGGTGATATGAAATCACATACTGCATTTTTTATATTTTAATCTTGTGAGTGCGTTTCCAATCCCCCCCACCCCTCATCCTCCTTCCCCTTTTTTTATAATAAACATACAGTGTTATGCTATGGGGCGTCAATAACGTATCTAGCGAACGCAGCACAGCACACAAACCCCAAAACATGAATTCTCATCCTGGGGAGTAGCCCCTTAACAGTCCCACCCCCTCCCAAAACACTGCCACAATTTTCAATTAGCCCAGTATCTGAAGAGGAGATTACACAAAGCGTCCTCAAAACTAAAAACAAGCATGGCAATGTGGACCCGACTCTACTACAATGCTAGGTTCCTAACGACTTGGTGCCCCCAGCCATTGCCAAACCATGCGCTCCATAGTCAAACTCTCATCCTGTCTGAGGCATTCATTCCCTAAGACCCTGCGAAAAACTCGCCCCAGAGCTGTTCCCAATCTTCCAAAAGTGGGCGACAAAAACAATGTCATCAAACTACAGCGCCAATCTCATACTTCCACCACATTCTATCAAAGCTTATGAAAAATGTGTCCACTCCTCAATTAAGCGATTTCCCTACCCACCACGACAAATCTTCCCTAGCCAACTTTCCAGTCTCGCGGTTTCAGCCAAAACAGCTCCACCGCCTAACTACACACCTGCTAAAACACCGTTTCGACAACTGACACCATTCCAGTGTGGAATGGAACCGGGGACAACAATCACTGGCCTGCCAGCATTACCTAGACCTTTTGCACAAGGTCTATTTGCCCACCCACGCCCTAGGAATCCATGTTATCCCAGCTCAACACCAAAACTCCAGAGACTATGGAATACCGGACGGAAACACATGCTTTTAAAATGGCTTTCCCAGCTCCCACACAACTATCAGAACCCCGCACCTCCCCCCACCCAAACATGTGTCCATCTCAGGCTTCTAACTCCAACCCCTGGATATCACTGTGGGGTACCGAAGGACGTTAGTTCTGGGCGCCCCGTAATCTCTTCAGGGTTCTTAATGATCTTCCCACAGCTTGTAAGGAAGCCTCAATACACAAGTATGCAAGATGACACAATCCTGTATCAGCCACACAGCATAGCCTCTCTGACCTTCAACCAACACATACTCAGTCTGACTTTTGAGACTCGAAAAACTGGATTTCCAAACACAAACGTTTTTAAAACACTGACAAGACGTAACACATGGTATTTGGGACCAAGACTAAATTTGTAAAAGCTTCCAGTGACTGCAGCTCCCTGATTAGTTCAGAACAACGCTAACACCACCCAACACCCATGTCACTAGGTTAAATAACCTGGGCTTATGGTTTGACTCCCATTAACATTCGGGATGCACATTGATACCCTGAAACCAAGACCATGCCAAACTAGGGGTACTTTACAGGAACAAATCTCCTAAGTCTCCTGGTCAGAAAAGCGTATTGCAACAGCAGATGCTAATGCCAATTATTGACTATGGAGACTATAGTATATGCTCCGGCTCTCAAACCCACCTTAGCAAACTTGACACCCTCTACAATCAATTTGTCGTTTTGTTCTCCAATGCAACTACAACACACATCACTGCGAAATGCTCAAAGAACTAGATTGGTCATCAATAGATTAGGCGCAAAGTTTCACCTTGTCCTGTTTCTCACCCCAATACTTTCTGGGCAAGCTACCCAGTACCTGAACAAAGCTCCTCACCCTCTACACATGCAGCAACCTATCACCTGAGATCAGACTCCAAAAGGACTATTCATGGTCCCAAGACTCAACAAAGTATCGGACGTTCCTTCATCTCTTCCGTGCACCCCAAACTGGAACAACACACAGAGACTCTCATATCCACCACCGTTAAGTTCTTTCAAATCTAAGGCTGTCTCACACTTTAATCTGGTCTGTAACTGTTTCATACGCTCATAAATAATATTTTCTTTAACTGTGCATGACAAGTCTTGTAATAATGTATACCTTGTTCATTTATGTAACTTATTTGTAACCCTGTATTATTTGTTTACTCTGTGCCCAGGACAACTATGAAAACGAGAGGTAACTTCAATGTATTACTTCCTGGTAAAATATTTTATAAATAAATAAAATTAAATAAATAATTAGTGGGACTAGCCGAGCTCGAAAAAGTGTGTCGCCAGGTGATAATACTCTTCATGCTTCTGGCCTTTCTGTTAGAAAAGATGCCCGATCCGGCAGGATGCCCTTCAAGTGAGGAATACATCTGAGAACTCCCCAGTGATTGCCACAATTTTTTGTATAGCTTATGAGACTGGATTATAGGTTGTGATAAATCTTAAACTAGATTTGTGTAGCAGATTTATCTACAATCACAGGTGAGTTATAACCAACACGCGATGTGACCTGCCTATTTTCGATGTTGAGCATGGTGGATCTATCCAAGGAACTGACTTTCTTAAAGGATTTCAATTAATGGTTATCATAACCCTTTTTGTTAAATAAGGGCTGAGTTGATCTAACTGCTGTACAAAAATCAACAATCTGGAGCAGTTTCTCCTGAGTCGATGAAAAACTGACCGAGAGGGAATGTTCTGTAACCATGCTTGTGATGGGTGTGGACGCATGTACATAGTTGTTTACAGAGACTTCTTTAATATGAGTGGATGTAATAAATTTAAAATATCATCAAATGGGAGTAAACAAATCCAAACGACAATGGAGATGGCATCTATGTTAAATGTAAATTCAGTCCTAAAGGATTTTCATCAAATGATTGAGGATCTCCAATAGTTCTGCTTCTTCCCCGTCCCAAATGAAAATCAATCATCTATGAAACGGCCAATCGTACACGAGGCCCGCTACAGTTGGTACATTTTGCAACCACAAATCTCTCGCCCAATATCCCATGAGAGAGATTGTATAGCTAGGAGCGAACCTTGACCCCATAGCCGTTCCACAGATCTGTAATGAAAAATCTCCTCAAACAAAAAAATAATTGGTGATTTAAAATAAATTAACCACCCACTTAAACTAAATAAACTTGTGGCTATTTGTGGCATGCACAAGTCCTGTCAAGCCAGTATTTTGGGTTTTATCCTGTTCTATATTTACATTGTTATTTGACATAATGTACCTAATTTATTCATTTTTTATTAAATTATGTAATGTCTTTTATAATAGTATTAGTATATATAATTTGTAATACAATGTACAATAGAAGGATTGATAATAATTAGGAGTAATACAATCCTTCTTTATGTTTTAATTTTTATGGTTAGCCTTTCTATTAGGATATTAAATATAAATCAGTCTAAAAATTGTACATTGTAACCTAATGAAATTAATGATATCAAGAATGTAGGTATAAATGTGTTATGTGCATTTTTTATTATATTTACTTTGTATTTTAAGCTTTCAGCATATTCATGCTATCACAAAAATATGTCTATTGAGATCCTTTAGATTCTATGTCGAATCCCCCTGTATACTAGTCCCTATTTAGCCTTTGTATAGCTAGTGTGTACACATTTGGTGCTTAAATCAATAACAGCTTCCCAGCAGGGAGAGAGTATATATAATTACCCTTTAATGGTTACCCTAGCAATGGACTGGCTATAAGAGGGCAGGACTTTGATTCCACAACATCATCAGCCCTTTGAGAAAGTCAGCCGTTGGTGACGAAAGCGGTCAGGGAACTGACAGCGCAATTACGTCACAGACGACGTGCGACACGCAGCACGAGGCCATACCAAGAGTGGGAGAACTACAAGCGGCCATTGGAAGTGGAGAGGATTTGGGACAGCATAAAGACGCGCGAACTGAGCCCCCTGATACTGGTCATGGTGAACAGTCTGGCAGTCCTGGAGGATCCACAGAGACGTGTACTACGTATGCTGAACAGGATGGTGGTGATATGAAATCACATACTGCATTTTTTATATTTTAATTCTGTGAGTGCGTTTCCAATCCCCCCCACCCCTCAATCCTCCTTCCCCTTTTTTATAATAAAACTACAGTGTTATGCTATGGGGCGTGCGCCTCTCTCTCTTTCTCGGTTTTTAGATATTTGTGGAGGGGGTTAACCCAGGTGAGAGCAGCCGAAGACACCCTTATCTAAACCGAATACCCACCATTATGGACTAACTATTGAAGGACTGGTTGGACTTTTTTTATACTATTTTCTTTTTTCTTTCGTTCAGCACGTTTGCACTTTATGTATAGGAATTTGGTGTGTTTTGTATAGTTTTTAGGCAATATTTCACAAATTATATGTGTTAGAATTTTTATAACATTAAAG
>WSYH01002849.1:37604-77564 GCA_036426205.1 Ascaphus truei | reverse complement strand
GCGCCGGGGAGGGGGAGAGAGCTGAGCGCCGGGGAGGGAGAGAGAGCTGAGCGCCGGGGAGGGGGAGAGAGCTGAGCGCCGGGGAGGGGGAGAGAAGTGTGTGTGTGTCCGAGGGGGAAGAGAGTGGCAGTTGGGTGACGTCAGACCCACAATCTGATTGGCCAGAGGCTGAGGACCAATCAGATTCACCGCAGATAGCACAAACCTTTCGATTTTATATATTAAGATAATTATTAGGGCACTTCTGATTTTAATGGCACTGTAGCTCATACATAGCACATATAGTGCTGCTTAAATTTTAACCCTTTAGGCACCGCATGTTTGTCATGCACTCCATTCTGTAGCATTTTAATTTCCTCTCTTTTCTCTATGCCGTGGAAGAAATACATACGATTGTATAATATTGGTAGTGTAGAACCTACTGAAATGGGTCAACTGTTACGTATTCTTCAAATATTTGGGCCAAAGTATTTAACTAAATGACCCATTTTTATGAAGGCTGTATATAGATAATTTATAAGGGATCTGTCTGGATACCCAAGATGGCTGCCCACAGGAAGTGACCTCATATCCTCAGTGAAGCTACCGTGACCATATTGCTTCCTGGCAATTCCTGCCCCTCATTTCCTGACAGGAAGGCAGCCTCTCTCTAGCCCTCATTGCCAGCAGCTTCTTCTGGCCTTTAAATAGCAGGCAGTTGCTCCCTGACGTTGCTTGTGCAAAGTACTCTGTACCTGGTTCTGTTTGAGCTCTGCCTTTGCCTCAGTGATTGCCTGCTTGTGCTTTACTTCTGCTTGGACTTGACTATCCCTGCCTGCCGCCTGCCTCGACCCCGGAATTGGACTTGACTACGCCTGCATCGCAGGCTTCAGATCCCAGGCCAAGGTCGGTGTACTACTCCCTACCTGTGCCCTGTGGGTTCGTATCCTGTCTTGCAGTCAACAACATTACAGATAATATACATTGTAATGTACCAAATGACTTGTCCAGTTGGATGAATTATTGGAGCCTTTTTGTCTCTTGCTGTATACATATTGGGGGGGGGAGGGGTAGTGTGCGTGTGTATTTTGGGTGGGTAGTAGTGTATGTGTGTGTGTATTTGGAGGAGGTAGTAGTGTGCATGTAATTGGGGGGGGGGGGGGGGGGGGGGGGGGTTAGTGTATGTGTTTATTTGAAAATGACACTGTTTTGCAAGGAAAAACAATAATAAAACCTAACGGGACTTTTCATTCTGAGATGCATTTTATCCCCCCACATATTTTTTATATTCCCTTATTCTGATTAAAGTAAGTTTGTCGTATGTTAATGCTTATACAGTACAGTATATACCTATTAGTATGTATGTGTTTGTGGGGATGTAATTTTCATGCATGTTTTGCGGCTCTCAGAATATTTTGGACAAAGGATTTTTTTATACAATGGCTCTTCATTGAAAGGTTGCAGACCCCTGCTTTAGGCAATCAATACAGTAATAAATACAAATGATGTTTTAAAATTAAATCACTGAGCTTTTTGAAACAACTTTCAGGTCTTTGGTGGCCTCCATCAAAGTCATTGGGGACACTGGATATCAAGGGGCCACAACCTTAAAACTGTGGGTTAAAGGGGGGCGCATGCGCGACGGGTATGGAGATGGAAGCTTAAACTGACAGCTCCACTGCCCACCGGCGAAAATCAATAAAAGTAAAGCGAAAAATCTAACACAGCCGAAATTAAAAAGTTGCCCCAAGATCCCCAAGTCACCCCGGACACACGGAGATGGCGACGACCCGCAAGAAGCCCAAACAAAAGGTGGATGTCCGCGCACACTTCTCCGGGACGAAGAAGACACGGGAAACTGAAAACATGGCGGCCACAGACTCTGACTCTGCACCGGAGCTAGAAATAGCTACAGAGGAGTATACCGGGTCGCCCAAGAGAGAAATAGCACAGCTTCTCTCCGACCTGAAGACATTTTTCCGAGGAGAAGTGGAACACCTGAGGAGAGATATCCTCAGCATCGGCACCCGCACGAATGACTTAGAGGAGAAGATGGAGGTGACCACCAAGTGCCAGAGAGAATCCAGCTCCCGGATCACTAAACTAGAGAGGCGGGTAGCAGAGCTGGAGGAGCGCCACGAAGATAGTGAGAACCGGGACAGAAGAAACAATCTACGGGTCAGGGGAATCCCAGAGGAGATCCTGGACCCGGAGCTGCTACTCAACACAGATGGATGTCATCCATCATGCCGGGGAAAACAGGGGCTGAACTGGTCATGGACCGGTGCCATCGTGCTCTCCGGGCCCGTCCCCTGCCCAACAATCCCTCCAGGGATATTATCCTCCGCCTCCACCACTTCACCACTAAAGAAGAAATATGCAGGCTTACCAGGGCCACTCCGCTCGTGCCGTTCGAGGAGGTAGAAATGGCCATCTACCAAGACATCTCCCCAATAACGCTAGCGCGTCGGAAGACCCTCCAACCCATTACCAGACTGCTGAGGGACAGGGGGATCAGATATAGGTGGGCCTTCCCCTTTGCGCTGATGGTGTTGCAGAATGGCCGGTCACATGCGCTCAAACAGCTGTCGGAGGGTCCGGAATTTCTGAAGAGGCTGGGTCTCCCTAAGACGCTGCAGATACCCGAGGCCCCAGAGGCCCGTCCACCCCGACCGACAGAATGGGAAAAAGTGGGCTCAGCGGCAGGTCAGAGAAAGGAAAAGGCAGGAACCCCGAGACCCACTTGAACATCGCCTGGTCTGCTCCCCTAAAACAGTCCCAAAGTGCCTGTGTCTGGCCCTGGATGTCCCCCTCTGTTGATGGCTTGTCCGAGTTGTGGCCCGGTTCCCCTCCCCTCGCTGAAGCCCGATCTTAAAACATCACACCTCTAAGAAGGAACCAGCAGTTGCTGAAAATAATCAAGCCTTTACTCACCAAAATGGGGGCCATGCAAGAGACGCAGGACGAGCAGGTGAAGGCGCGATGAAAAGAATGGCAGACATCGTTTTGGCGCGAAGATGCGGAGCTCCGGCCGGCTCCACCCTCAGGACACGCCTGCTTCCCTCTGCTGCTCGCGGGCGGATGTGCGTCCCCGACGACGATGACACCGGGGGGCGGATCCCCACGGAGCCCCGTCGGACCGGAAGTGACAGCGCCGGAAGCACTCGCAGTGTACTGGAGGCTCAAGGCAGGGATTGGGGGGGGCTCCCCGGAGGGTACGCGAATTCCCATGCCGGGGGGTGGGAGGCCCAGCGGGACACCTGATGGGGGACTGGAAGCAGGGAACACGAGAGGCGAGGGGTGGGAAACGTGGTTAGGCACGGATGCATTTAAGATTAGGGACAGTTAATATTGGAATAGTGAGGGAGCTTGCGCCCGCAGCGGAGAGGAACAGTCACCTGGGGGCAGGCTGCACAAGTAGGGCAAAGTTAGAAAGGGTCCCAGCTTAGGTAGATTTAGCAAACCTTAGTAACCCTTAGTTATTCTTTTTATAGCGTATAGATCAGAGTTGATAAAGCAGTTGGTATCAAAGCGCAGTTAGCCACGCAGTTAAGATACAGACAAAGCCATTTACCGGTTGAGTTAGATTAGTTTTAATCTGAGTTTTGTGTTAGAAACAAATATTATCTTATGTGTGCTTCGCCGGCGGGGGGGCAGGTGTCTGCCCTCGTCTCCGCTTGTTGGCATGTGCCCATGGGGCTGGGTTGCGGTCTTAAACCACAGCCCAGTCAAAGACCCGGGAATTCGTGGGCAGGATCAAGCCCCACGAGCCTGGACAGGAGGGAGGAAGAGTCCACGGCATGGACAATATTTCCGGGCAGCAAACCATAGGTCGGTTAGGACCAAGTTGGTTTCGTATGTTTATGTTGTACGGATATGTGTTTCTTGTCATTCCCCTATGTGTTTCCCTTCCCCATCCCCAGGCTCCCACAGAGGAAATGCAAAGACAATGAGAAAACGATTCGGCCGCTCCAGGCGCTCCACTTGGACACGAGGCACGGGTAGGACTCGACTTCACCATGTATACGCAGGATCTATATATACACACACATGGCACTAACGTTCTTATCACAAAATGTTAGGGGTTTTAACTCCCCGCAGAAGCGCAGAATCGCCTTTGCGGAGTTCAAACGCAGGAAAACAGACGTTCTCTTTCTCCAAGAGACGCACTATAGCGCCAAACAAAACCCAGGGTTTATAGACAAAAATTTTAGAAAATTTTACCTCGCCTCAGCTAAAGAGAAGAAGAAATGGGTTGCTATACTATTTCACAATAGAGTCCCCTTTGAAGTCGAACAGATAAAGCGAGACCCTAACGGTAGATACATTATCCTGGTGGGACTGCTACAGCAGTGTAGGGTGACCCTAGCATGCATACAGTATATGCCCCGTGTGAGAGAGATCCCCAGTTCTTTGAGGCGTTTTTCCTCCAACTTCACCGCTGGGTGGTAGGCAATATAATAATCGCAGGAGACTTCAACAAAGTAATGGACCCCCGCATAGACAGATCCCCAAGACAAGATAGGGAAAGACAGTCGGGGGCTACAACGCTCCTAGAAGGGTTAAGGACAGGCAGACTGGTGGACATTTGGTGGGAACAACACCCTGGTGAGCGTAGCTACTCATTTTACTCGCACCCCCACGACAGTTACAGCAGGATTGACCACTTCTTCGTGTCAGGTAGAATGGTCCCTCAGATCTCCGACACTATAATTCATGATATTTCATGGTCGGACCATGCATCAGTAGAGCTGAGATACACGCAAATTAGGCCGATTAGTCCCGGAGCAAACTGGAAACTGAACGAATCCCTGATTAAGATTCCGGAACTCGCACAGACGATCAAGGAAGAGATTAGGCAATTTTTCTCGCTGAACACGGGCAGTGTGGAATCTCACATTACACTGTGGGAGGCTCACAAGGCCACAATGCGCGGAACACTGATTAGTCTAGCAGCTAGACGGAAAAAGCTAAGGGAAGCCAAATTGACTCAACTATATAAAAGGTTACATGAGCTCTCTACACTTCATAGCCGATCAGGTAGAGGGGACACTCTAAAGGAGCTGAAGGACGTAAGGATTGAGCTTAACCTCCTCCTCACATCCCGGGCCGAGAAAGACTCGAGCTGGACAAAGAGGAAATTCTTTGAGAAAGCCAACAAGCCTGACACCATGCTAGCTAACAGCATTCGCAATAAGCAACCAAATTATAACATACAGGCAATTAGGACCACCTCGGGAGAAATGTCCTCCAACCCCAAACGCAGAGTGGAAGAGTTTAGACTTTATTATGAGCAGCTATACAACGGCGAGAAGGTGGCACATAACACAAAGACTAATTCCATACTGCAGTCATTCCTGCAAGAGGCAGAATTACCCAGGTTGAGCAGACTGGAGCGTGAGGCAATTCAGACCGATTTCACATTGGAGGAGTTAATAGGGGTCGTTAAAAGCCTAAAACCCTCAAAAGCCCCAGGCCCGGATGGGTTTTCTAATCTGTATTATAAAAAATTTATCGGGATTTTAGCTCCGCACATGCTCAAAGTATTCAATGGAGTACTGGCAGGGGAGCCCTTCTCGGACCAGTTGCTCCAGGCGTCGATATCTATAATTCATAAGAAGGATAAAGATCCCACAAATTGCCAAAGTTATAGGCCGATATCACTAATCAATTCAGACGTCAAAATTTATTCCAAATTACTGGCCAATAGATTGAGTGCTGTCCTGCCGAGGCTCATTCACCCGGATCAGGTTGGCTTTATTAGAGATAGACAAGCGGCCGATAACACCAGAAGGATAATAGATATCATTGATTTCATAAATGCCAACGGGACCGCGGCCTGGCACTAAGCCTAGACGCGGAGAAAGCCTTTGACAGGATAGACTGGCCATATATGGAGTCCACGCTTGGAGCTTTTCGATTCGGGAGGAAAATCCTAGGGGCAATAAAAGCATTATACACAACTCCGACTGCCAAGGTGGTTCACCAAGGCTTCCCGTCGGCACTGTTTCAAATCAAAAGCGGAACCAGACAGGGCTGCCCACTCTCGCCCCTGTTGTTTGCCCTATGCGTGGAACCGCTAGCAGCACACATCCGTAGCAACCAGGACATAACGGGAATCCAAATACACTCACAGGTGCATAAAGTGGCGCTCTACGCAGATGACATCATCTTGACACTGGCAAGGCCGCTTACCTCACTACCCAATCTGTTTGCCCTCCTGGAACGATTCAACCGAATCTCTGGTTTTAAGATCAACCAGACCAAATCTGAGGCACTCAGTTTCAACATGCCGAAAGATATGGAGAAATTAATAGAGATCAACGTTAACTTTCAATGGCAGCCTAAATCTATAAAGTACCTAGGGGTACACCTTACCAAACAGAGTTCCTCTCTTTATCAGGCGAACTATCCAAGGCTTTTGAGGGACCTGATGAAGGATCTCAGAGCTTGGTCCGCCTTCGGAATCTCATGGATGGGCAGAATCTATTGTGTAAAGATGAACCTTCTCCCCCGCTTATTGTATCTGTTTCAAACTCTTCCGATACCCGTGGTGCGATCAGAGATCAAGGGTCTGCAGAATTTAGTCACGAAATTTATATGGAAAAACAAATCGCCACGGGTAAAAATGACGATTATGCAAAGACCTAGAGAATCCGGGGGGTTGGCGGTGCCAAATTTGCTGGCATACTATAAAGCGGCACAATTATATCAAATTACACAGTGGCATGGAGACCCAGATCAAAGGCGATGGGTGGCTTTGGAGAAGGTGGTATGCGCCCCGCTGGAGATCAAGGACTTAATTTGGTATCCTAAATCTAGATTAAAAGACCTACAGAACCCGCTGGCCTCGGTGCTCAACTCGTTGTCGGTCTGGAAGGCGGCTAAAAGTAATCACTCATTAACCTCAAAACACACTTTAATGGCTCCCTTATATGGGAATCCGGACTTTGCTCTAGGGCTAGATGGTAAGAACTTCACACTATGGCAAAACATGGGGCTCAGAAGGTTGAAAGACCTGGAGGGGCGAGACACTATCAAACCATTCGATCTATTGCAGTCAGAAACTGACATCCCCAACACAGAATTTTTTAGATACCTCCAAGTCCGGGCATTTTACACCAAATATACAAACAGACCACCGCTAACAAATTTTGAGAGGCTCTGTGATCGGGGCACCGATACACGGGGACTCATCTCTGCTTTGTACAAGGAGGTGGTCAGGTCTGATATCGACAGCACACACAAACCCAGGTTCATGACACAATGGGAGACAGACTTGACAGGGCCACTAGAAGATGAAGACTGGACAGCGATCTTTAAGGCTGCGGCCAGTAGCTCGATTTGCACGACATGAAGGAGAACTCATATAAGGTATTAATGAGGTGGTATCTCACCCCAGTTAGACTGGCAAAATTCATAGCGGGACCTTCCCCGCTCTGTCCCAGGCAGTGCGGGGAACAGGGAGATCTGGTGCACATGCTGTGGTCTTGTCCACGACTCATTCCCGTCTGGACCCAAAAAAGAGATTGGCTTCAGAGGCTTTTTTTGGGCCTCAAAATTCAACTAGACCCGTGGGTGTTTGTTAGGTAAACCCACGAAGGACGTGTCTAGATCAGGGAACAAATTAATTGCACACTTTGCTACGGCTATGAGGTGCGAGACCGCAGCACTGTGGAAGCAAAATGCAATTCCATCAATAGATAAAATTCGAAACAGAATTTGGTTCGTTTGCCAGATGGAAAAGTTGACAAGTCTGGTCAACGACACTGGCCCAATTTTCCAAAAAGTCTGGCTGCCTTTGCTGGCACAGACAGATATCCCAGGGGTGAGCAATGCCTCCGTATGGCTTTGATAAGAACAGGTGAGTTCTCCTTGGATGGTAGCCATGAGCTGAGGTTAGTAACACGTGAGGGTGCTAATAGCCCCGCCCCACGAGGTCGCCAAGAGCGGTTAGACGATCCCCCCCCCCACTACCCGATGCCACGAAGACACGGTTGGACGTGATACTGGACCATCTATGCAGGAACGGAGAACATGGAGCATTACAGAGATTTCCTCTAGAGAATATTCATACAGGGGAGAAACATTTCAAATGTACAGAGTGTGGGAAACAATTTAATAGTAAGGGGACCCTCCTAAGACACGAGAATATTCATACAGGGGAGAAACATTTCAAATGTAAAGAGTGTGGGAAACAACTCAGTACTAAGGGGTGCCTCCTAAGACACGAGAATATTCATAGAGAGGAGAAACCATAGGCTTCCATCCCTTTAAGATGATGTCACATCCTTTAAAAAAAATGGAAGCTGAGACCCCTCCAGGACATTGATGGAGATGGAAGCCTAGAGAGGAAGCTCCAGAGACCCTCACATGACTAATAAACTTAAGCAAGTTTGCAACGAAAAACAAACAAAAAGAAAACATCCAAGATCTGCAGCACAAACTCAGGATGGCAGCCAAATCTAAACATCCCACTGTGCAAAAATGTACCGCGTCTTTGGGGGCTCCCAATGCACGGCTATACGGGCAGAGGGAAACCAAGCTGAAAGAGACACACACATGCGAGAGGCACAGACCACAAAAGAGGCAGAGGGCTGCGACGGAACAAGATCATTCCTGGAGGATCTGTTCAACAAAATTAAGGAGACCTTCCAGGCCGAGCTCTGCTCGGCGGTCACAGAATTTAAGGAAGAAATCGCTACCCTAACCCAGAGGACTACAACCCTGGAATCCAAAACGGAGGAATCCCTCCAAATGCAGACGGCCACAGACGACGAGATACAAAAACTAAACTTCGAAATAAAGCTCCTCAAAGAGGGTCTGGAGGACCAAGAAAACAGGGAGAGAAGACAGAACATTAGGATTAGAAATATCCCAGAGACCATATCAAATGAAGAGCTACGGCCCTATCTTAAAAGAGTTTTCACTGCCATTGATCTGTTCCTAAAGGAAAGAGAGCTCGAGATGGATAGAGCCCACAGGGCTCAGAACAGAAGACCCAAAACGATGCAGAGACGTGATAATCAAACTACATCACTACAGCAGAAAATAAAAGCTCATAAACAGAAGCAGAGAAAAGGGTGACATCCAATTCGGTAACGCCACCCTGCAAATATTCAACGATCTGTCCAGGATCAAAGTGGCAAAGAGGAGAGACCTAAAGCCACTGACATACCTCTTGAGAGAAAGGGGGATCAAATACAGATGAGGCTTCCCATTTAAACTAATGGTGCCAAAAACCAGGAAACAGATGATACTATGGCACCCAGAAGAAATTAAAAAATTCCTACAGACCCTCAGGATATCGCCAGCAGAAGAACACAACACGATGCAGAAGTCCCAGAGACCCGGACACCATGAGGCCCCTACACGCTCATAGTGACTGGCCTCCCAGGCCCATCAGAGGCCTACCCAAAAGCAATGAGACCCTGATGGACTGCCCTCCTTCACCATACTCACCCGTCCTGCTCACCTGTCCCGATCAACCCCCCGTCCCACTCGCCGTGCCCCACATCCCCGCTCTCCCAGATCCCCCTCCATTCCATCCACCCTCCCCCGTGCCGGTCGCCCACCCGAGCCAGCCACCCCACTTGCCCCCTTGCCTGCAGGAGCCCTGGCCCATGACCCCGCCGGCCTAACGAGGAGAAGCAGGACACCAAAGACTCTGCGACAGAGGGCAGCGCCTCAGAGATGCTTCAGCGGAGAATCGAACAGGAAAGATGCTGGCACCCTCCGTGGCTTCCCGGGGTGGGGTAAGGATGGGGGTTCGGCACTCCGTGGTGGGGGTGGGACAGAGGGATATGGCTCTCTGGGGTGGGGGGAGCCAACATCCAGGCCCCGGAGACGCGCTCCATTACTAGGGTGACCAGATGTTCTGGTTTAGCTGGGAAAGTCCCGTTTTTTAAGGTCTGTCCCGGCTGCCCGACTTACTTTAAAATGTCCTGTTTTCAAATTTGATCGAAAATGGGAGATGATTATACACTCTTTTCCCCAGCTAGAACAGAATAAATTCAGATAACACCAAAGATAAGATGGTAAACTAACCCGGACGGAAAACCGGATAAAGGAAATATAAAATAAGGAGAACGTCCTGCATCACAACATAACATAACAACATGACAGAACAGAGTAAAAACGAAGAGCCTAGTCTAAACAAATATGATAACTAAAAGAAAGAATGGGAGTAACAAGCAAGCTATGATACAAGGTTTTGAGTTAAATGGTCGAGATATTAGATCAAGACCAGTTATAAGTTCGAAAAAAGAGAGAAAACAAAATGGGTATAGCAAATATGTATTGAACTATGTAACATTATACGATAACCTATAGGGTCAGTGTGTCAGTGCAGGGTCAGTATGTCAGTGTTAGTGCAGGATCAGTGTGTCTCAGTGTGTCAGTGTCAGTGCAGGGTCAATGTGTCTCAGTGCAGGGTCAGTGTGTCAGTGTCAGTGCAGGGTCAGTCCTCGGCTGGTGTCCTGACGGGGGCGGGGGGGAGGATGAGATGGGGGTAGGGTTGCCAGGTGTCCGGTTTTCACCCCGACAGGCCGGTAATTCCGATGCCTGTCCGGTATCAAATTGGAGGTAATACCGGACGGACACCTATGTGTCCGGTATTATCATTATAACTTACGGAGGGATGGTAGCGCGAGGGTGGCCGGAAGGCGGCGCCAGGTGGGGAGCGGCGAAGGCGGAAGTGCGATGGCGGCCGGAAGGTAGCCTGTGTTGAGGCTGGAGCAGACGGTGGCCGGGCGCAGTCAGGACTGGAGGAGTCCCCCCAACCCCCTCACTTCTTTCTCCCTCTGCCCCAAGCCCCCACCTCTCTCTCCCTGGCACAGGTGCAGTAGAACTCTGGGGTCTCATTTCTGTAGCCCCACATATGCAAATGGAATGCCAGCCAGTCTACCCATTTGGAGTTCTGACAGGAAAACCTTTGTTGGAAGGTGTTAAATGGGACACTTAAAAACTGCTCTGGTTTGAGCCTTCTCTGCCCACAAATAAACAGTGAGGGTGACAAAACCCTTTGAACAATACTTAAGTCCTAGACATTGGGTCGCCTCTAGGGCCATCTGCTATCCTGGTATGCAAAGGAATTTCCTCTGGGTCTTCTCCATACCTTGGGACACAGTATCAAACATAAAACATAAACGTATTAAAATATCCGGTTCCGTTGGGTCTAGCAGGTCCAAACTTCCAAGTTTTTCTTGCCGGAACTGGAACACCATATGGTCCAAAAAGCGACTTGCTACGACCTTCGGAGCCGGAGATACACAAATGCACATTAAATCATTTTTCATTTTAATACAAAAATCTCCGCTAAAAAGAAATCTCAGCTTTTCACTAAATCCCCATTGAAAACAACAGGTTTCGCCGCCATAGACTCTCAATGGCAAACCGCCGCTGTTGGTGGCTATGGGAATCCCCGCCATAGACTTTCAACGGGACGATGCCGCGGTTGCAGTCAATGGGAGTTTTCCGCCGTAGCCGGTCAATGGGGTTTGGCCGCCATTGAAGTCTATGGGAGAAATCCCGAACTTTCAAGGGGGTCCATACTCCGTCGGGTTGGTCCAAGCGGGTCAAGGATGGTTCTGCAGCGATGCCGGAGCAGTGGCTACAGATTCCCCAAACCCTGATCCGCTGGGCCCTCCGGAACCGGAGCTATGGAATACCAAAATACAGCATTTCACACTTAGTCATTTTTCGGAGCCGTTTCTACCGCCGCCGGCAAAGCCTATGGCGCGACCCGCTCTATCTGGTTTGACCCTTATCGGGGGTCCAGGATTCGGGGACCTGGTTGTGGTCGAGAGGGGGGAAGCCTAGGAACTAGGGGCAAAAAGAATTTTATTTCTAGGTGCTCTAGAACTGTTTGTTCCCACGCCAATTGACGTTGAACTTGACTCAAGTGATTTTAACTCTTTTAAAGGACATTGTATCCGCTTTGCGGTTTGCGGTCTGGACGGCAGCCAACTCGTTCTTCGAAAGTTACCTCAAGGAATCTCCATGGAAGTCAATGGGCCCATTGACTTTCAATGGGAAACCGCCGCTCTCCCTCTCAGACGCCACCTGCTGGTCTTTACAGGAAACAGGACTAAAACAGCACAATTCTCTATTGAAATGCATTGAGCCCAAATGGCGGCCAATGGGGATCTGCAAAATGGTGCCTGAAAAGGCGGGAAAACTACACAAAGAGCTATAATCATTAAAGAACTATTAACCCTTGTGCTCCAGGATAGATTCTAGTGTGTGTGTGATGCAGACACTGATTAAACCAGACATTACAATGGAACAGGGGAAAATACATTTACATGTTATAACAAGGGTTAAATCACAGTTCTGGACCTCAGCCCAGTTAACCCTTGTCTCCCTGGTGAGGTCAGGGGATGGCCAAATGGGGTGCAACCCCTTTAATACCGGGCCACCCCCTTTCTCCCTCTACAGCCTCCTCCCACTGCGTTGGGATCCCTCCCAGGTGGAGGCGTTGCACCACGAGATTGTTATATATATGTACCCCAGGCTCCCCGAGCGGAGGCTTAGACTCCTGAGAGCCATACAGGTAATATACAGTATCTGTATTGTCTGTATTCACAGGGAATACCCGTTACATTTGGAGGCGCTGATGAGATCAGCCCTGGGGTGCCCTATTCAGTAGTTCACGTAGTATCGTACCAGTCAGCATGCCTGCGCTCATGCCACAACAAGTGGGCGACTGGGCCGAGAGACTAGGAGAACTCCTGCGACACGTAGTCGCCGTAGGAGGGGTACCTGCCGATGTACCAATGTTTACTGTCTGCAGTGCAGTAAGGACACTACCTGGTCTGGCGGGAGCCCGCCTTATCAGTAAGCACTATCACCTTGACCAGCAAGAGAACACTCTACTACTGGCCACAGAACAAGCCCTACACACTGATAGAGGCCCACAAGTAGTGTATCTACCAGAGACCTTACCGCAAGGGTGCCCTCTCATTTGCCCTGGAACAGTCTCCAGTTACGCAACTTCCCCTACCAGACATGCGGGTTGGGAAGGCAAAGATATGGCCGCCAGTACTCCCATCAGATCGGACGTATCCCTACCCCGAGTGACTTTCTTTTCTGATACTAGGCAAGGAGCCACCAGCTGGGCCTATAGCCCGCCAACATCACCGGCCCCTAACAGATTAATGAGCAGCTTCACACCAACCCCTAACATGCAGGGAGCAGGGATCGCAAGTCCCTCAGCTAGTGGCGGCTCCATGCTGGGAGTGACATTCCCGCAGCTTGTGGAAGCTATAACTACGTCAGCACAAGTTCAGAATTACCGGTAGCTGAAGGCGTTTTCAGGAACGGTTCCTGTCCCCGCAGGTGAGGAAGGCATCGAGTCTTGGAAGGAACACACCCTCAAGGTGATCGATGAATGGCCCTGCTCTGAAGCGGTAAGACGGCAGAGAATCCTTGAAAGCCTCAGACCCCCGGCATCCACCATGGTCAGTGCACAGCACGACCAAGACCCTGATCTCTCTGCTCATCCCATGGTAGACTTGTTAGTCCAGATCTATGGCAAAGATGAAGAGGAAATTGAGGTGTGGTTCAAATATTATGGTCTCAGACAGACATAGAAAGAAGACCTGTCAGATTTCCTTCAACGAATTCAGCTGGTACTTTGGAAATTGCGAACTTGCGGCCTCATTCCAGCCTCAGATATGGACGAATACCGGTGCAAGCAGTTCCTCCGAGGGACCATTCCCACGTATCACATAGTGATTATGATTAGGTGCTCACTAATGGAAGGGCCTCCCCCTACATTCATGGACATTTTGGGGCTAGTCAAGGGACATGAAGCTACATACGTCCACCAAGGTCAAAGAACAGCTTATGAGTAACATTTAGGGAGCCTCCGCTCGCCAGGTCAAGAAACCTGTCAAAGAAGAAGAGGAGCCACCCAAATCGCCCTCAATGAAAGACCGAACTTCGGGGAAATCTTCCCCCACTTACCCAAGACGACTTGATCCTAAGGATATTGTCTGCTATGGCTGTGGACAGAAGGGCCATTTCTCCAGAGAGTGCACTGAAGGAGTCAGCCAAGAGAAAAAAACTCCAAGTAAGGGAAGCTCGGCTAGGTCCATGATCTGCCGGATACAGACCACAGAAGCTAAGATATCTGAGGCCACTCCTGCGCCTCACGAAGCTTCTACTGACCTAAGCCCCGACTATGGAACTCCACCAGGGGATGCTTACAGTCAGGTAGGCCCATCTGCCATCGTACGTGTAGTATTAGAAGGGATCTATGCCTCTGCTCTGCTTGACACCGGATCCCAAGTGACCATAATATACAGACAATTCTATGACCAACACCTCAAACACTGTCCCCTGCAATCGGCGGAACATATGAAGGTGAGGGGGTTAAGTAACGAAGATTACCCCATCGATGGGATTGTGAGAGTTCAACTGGAGATACTCCAACTGAACACCGGCAAGAAGCATCCCATGCATGTGGAAGCAATGGTATGTCCAAAGCCTCAAGGACAGTGTCAGTACCCGATCATCTTGGGAACGAATACTGTTATAGTGCGAGCTGTAATCAGAGCATACCTGAAAGAAATGGAGACCGCTGGGATTTTGACGGAATCTCAGAGTCCTTATGCATCACCCATAGTGGTGGTAAGGAAGAAGAACGGATCCGTAAGACTGTGTGTCGATTATCGAACCCTGAATAATCGTACGGTACCCGACCAATACAATCTTCCTCGCATTGAAGAAATTCTGAATGCTCTAACCGGGAGCCAATGGTTCAGTGTGCTCGACTTACGATCTGGGTACTACCAGGTACCTATGAGTGTAGAGGACCAGGAAAAGACAGCCTTCGTCTGCCCCCTGGGTTTTTACCAATTTACGCGTATGCCCCAAGGTATATGTGGAGCCCCTGCTACCTTCCAGCGACTGATTGAGAAAACAATCGGGGACATGAACCCTCGGGAGTGTCTAGTCTACCTGGATGACATCATTGTCATCAGGAAGACCCCGGAGGAGCACGAAGAGAGACTGCTTAAGGTGATAGACCGTCTTGGAAAAGAAGGATTGAAGTTGTCCCTCGAACAGTGTCGGTTCTGTCACACTTCGGTGACTTACGTAGGACACATCGTGTCTGCTCAAGGAATTGCCACCGATCCGGCCAACGTAGAAGCGGTAGTGAACTGGCCTCGTCCCGAGAATGTCACGGAACTGCGATCATTCCTGGGCTTCTGTGGGTATTACCGTCACTTCGTGGAAGGCTACTCCAGTCGAGCTAAATCCCTGAACAATCTTTTGAAGATATATCCCAAAGATACCGGAAGGAAGGCCACGTTGGCCCGTCAACCGTTTGGCGATAAGTGATCGTCCGAGTGTGAACAGGCCTTCCTGAATTTGAAGAAAAGCCTGACCGAAGCACCGGTGCTGGCGTATGCTGATCCAGAACAACCATACGTTCTGCATGTGGATGCCAGTCTCAATGGACTGGGCGCTGTTTTACATCAGAAGCATCCCGAGGGCCTTCAGCCCATAGCCTACGTCAGCCGCAGTCTGACACCCAGTGAACAGAAATACCCTGTACACAAGTTAGAGTTCCTGGCCCTCAAATGGGCGATCACGGAAAAACTCCATGACTATCTTTACGGTGTTAGGTTTGAGGTAAGGACGGATAACAATCCCCTCACGTACATCAATACCTCTGCCAAATTGGATGCAGCAGGGCACCGATGGCTGGCAACTCTATGTAATTACAGATTCTCTCTGAAGTATAAGCCGGGGCCTTTGAACATTGGAGCTGACGCTTTATCCCGACGACCAGGACTAAGTGCTACTTCCGATGATAATGAGTGGGAAGAAATCCCGGGGCCAGGGATGCGAGCAATGTGTAGCATAGCGGCCATCATCAATGATCAAGTGGCCTTCTCTGAACTACGGGTTGCAGATTCCTTAGGATGCCGGTCGCAGGCTATCCCAGCCGCCTACTGTGATCCAAAAGGAATGAATATAACTCACGACAAGGTAATACATTGGAAAGACCTAGTGGACTATCAAATGAGAGATCTGGAAATCAGCATCATTCGGCAAACTGTTCAAAGGAAGAATCCAGCTCTACTGAAACGTGCTCCCAGAGAACTGGTCGCGTTGCTAATGTGTGAGGTAGACAAGTTTGAAATTGACAATTGCTTGCTCTATAGGGTAGTACAATATCACGACCACCCTGATAGGCGACAACTGGTTCTACCCCAAAACTTAAGATATATGGTATTGAAGTCTCTACATGATGAACATGGGCATCTCGGTGTAGAGAAGACCTTTGGGTTGGTCAGAGACCGCTTCTTCTGGCCCAAAATGCGAGAAGCGGTAGAGCAACACTGCCGCCGTTGTTCCCGGTGTATACAACGCAAGACCTTACCTACAAGAGCAGCGCCCATGGGTCACCTAAAGAGTTCTGGCCCAATGGACTTCGTGTGTATGGACTTTCTGTGCATTGAGCCCGATACCCGAGGAATATGTAACGTGCTGGTCATCACGGACCATTACACCCGGTATGCTCAGGCCTTCCCCACGAAAGACCAGAAAGCCATCACAGTGGCAAAAATACTATGGGAGAAGTACTTTGTTCACTACGGTCTTCCAAATTGGCTTCACTCAAATCAAGGTCGAGATTTTGAGAGCACTCTGATCCGGGAACTGCTCAAAATACTGAATATTGCTAAATCACGGACGACTCCGTACCATCCCAAAGGAGACGCCTTGCCAGAACGATTTAATAGGACCCTGTTGGACATGCTCGGAACCCTGAAGGGTGTGCAAAAAACTGAATGGAGTCGACACGTAGAGGCCTTGGTACACGCGTACAATTGTACCCGCCATGAGTCAACTGGATTCTCCCCATACTTCCTTATGTTTGGGCGAGATGCGAGACTGCCAGTAGATGTACGTCTTCGAGTGTTAACGGATGGGATACACAATGCTACCCATTTCAAATATGTGCAAAGACTTAAGGACAGTTTGCAGCAAGCTTACCAACAGGCTGAGAAGTCTGCAGCTAAACTGAATGCCGGCAATAAAAGACGATACGACAATAAAGTCAAATATCGGGAGCTACATCCTGGGGACGCTGTGTTGCTTCGTAATCTGGGAGTCCCAGGAAAACATAAATTGGCGGACCGATGGAGAGATGGTGTATATGAGGTAGAGTCTGGAAATGATCTTTTCTGGCGCTGAGGTGAGGTTGAGATGAGTGGATTTGTAGTTTCTTCTAATATGCTTTGACCTCAGGAAAGGAGAAAAGAAAAAGACAAAACATGCAGGGAACATTGAATATAATAAAATGAATGATAGACAGGTGCCTAAGCACTATCCACACTCTTGTGATTTGGAACTTGGTCCAACAATTCCGTTCTTTGCTCCGCCTGGTCTAAAATTGAAAACCTACTCACCACAGGTAAGTAGTATAAAAGCACTTGGGTTTAGTGGTCTTGGCCGTTGATCTCACTGTTCGCCTGGTGATATAGCCGTCCCTGACGAAGAAAGACATTATTTGGACTTTCGAAACGCGTTGGATGGTTTGCTGGTACCGCTGAGCCACCGTAGCCGAGGACCAATACGGGTGACGTCATCACGCCGGGAGGATCGCGTGTAATCCAGGAAGCAGCGCATGCAGGAACACTAAATAGGATCCCCGGCAGCAGAGACGGCTCAGGACTGTACCTATTACTCCCCAGAGGGAGTTGCTGAAGAACAGCTCCGCACGAGCCAAAGAGTAAGGTACCCTCCAAACAGGGTAACCTATGACCAAATTGGGGCACCCCATTATGAGGCTCAGCAGTGGGCTCGCAGCAAAGTGCATTCCGTCATTGTAATGTTCAATGAAATGTACAATTTGATATAGAGCTGATAAGTGTAAGATCGCATTTGATTGCTGCATTTTTATTATATAATGATGTTGTGCCATTTTCATTATATAACTGCTGTATATAATTATCTAAGTTATGTGTCCCAAGCGAGGTCGTTGGGGTTTTTACCAGGGGGAGGATGTAGCCGGGTCCCCCTCTGCCTTGCTGTCGGGAGCAAAGCGGCCGCTCGCGGGGAGGTGCGGGGCGTGTGCGTGCACAGCACGCCTCTCCATGTCGAGTGTGGGGGTTGCCGGGGACGCGTGTGGCCGGTTGCCGGGGACGCCTGGCGGTCCTGCCGAGGGGGCCGCCATCTTGGGTTGCGCACACATGCGCAGTAGCACGGAGCGATGGGAGGCATGGAGACAGGTTGCGCATGTGCAGGGATAAGTGCGCAAACCCAGACCAATCAGGAGAGGGCTCTAAGCAGGAACTACAAGTCCCATGAGCCTTAGGGGACCCCACGTGACGCCAGGGAGCCTATAGGGCTGCAGGATCTCCCTGCACAGGAGATGGATACATTTCGCGGGGTTTGAGACAGGCAGTCGGCGCCAGGAGAGGCTAAGGGGAAGGAGGTGAGGGTGCAGGGGTCAGTGACCAACTGCACTAGGCCAGCAGCCCCCTATGCCCCAGTTAGCCCTGAGTCACCCAGTAGTTTGTGTTTCTTCAGGGACAGGCCCCAGGTTAGGGACCCTGCCCCTTACTATTACAGTGCTAGTCAGGGACACAGCACACGCTGCGCTTCCCATCCAGAGGCTTACTCCGAAGCCTACTCCACAGCGAGAGCGGAACTGTATCAAGGGTGGACCGCCCTGACCGATCATCTCACCGGAGGAACCGGACGTCGCCCGGAAGTCGTCTGATCCTTTGCGAAGACCTGTTGAACACCCAGGTATCGTCGCACTGGGCAGGTATCGTTAAGCACGTGCACCACACGAGTACATAGTAGCAGCGTTGAGCACGGGACAAGGGGGGTTATACTGTGGACACGGTGTGGGGGTGGGAGTGGGGATTACGTTATATCCTACTGCAGTGCTAACATTGAATGTGATTGGTATAGAGAATAAGATATGTGCATATGTGTAGTAAAGCCAGTCCTGTTTTACACCCGTGTGCTTATTGTGATAGTTTCCTGTGAGGGCCTCCTCCCACTCCGTTGGGACCCCTCCCAGGTGGAGGCGTTGCACCACGAGATTGTTATATGTGTAACGGGTATTCCCCCCCATCCAATCGCATATAGTGTGTGTGTGTGCGGGGAACCTAATGTTACCTGGTATGGTGCGTTATACCTGTCAGGCTCACAGGAGGCCTGAGCCTCCGCTATTGAGAGCCTGGGGTGAATCTTTGGAACGTTCTCGTCGGTCAGTGCCTCCACCTATGTAGGATTGTAGGAGTGTTGAGTGGCCCTCACATAGGAACATCCATAAAGTAACCAGCCCACACCAATAAGTTATGGCTAAAAGGGTTTACTATATGGCAAATAACACAACATAACATACTTCAACAATATGACATTGACAGTGTCCCTCTATAACACTCTCTTTACATATGTAGCCATTCATAATAATGGACTGCAGACATCTTCCCTGTTGGCAGTAAGCCCTGGTAAGTACAGGCCTTTCAGCAGTAGTTATGGAGGTTTTCCCTCACACCCTGGTGAGGTGCCCTGTGTATGGATGGGAGTGGTTACATGCTCTGAGTCCCTGAATAGTGACATCAGAGATGTGCCTGCCCCAGAGGTATAAAGGGCACAACACTGTCAGTTTGTAGTTAGGAGACAACGGGTTGAGAACATTGGTTAGCAGTTGTCAATATAGTTTGTGACCCTAGTGCTCTTACTAGTGGCACGAATATTCTAATCAAGCCTGTCTAGGCCACCCTGTGTCCAGGGACCTGGCACAGGGGTGATCTCCAAGAAGGGAGAGGGGACCCCACTTCAATTGAGAAGGGTAGTACCTGGCAAAGGGACAGCACAGAGGAATGTGCGGCTGAAGCTGAGAGCTGCATGGGGCAGTCTACTGTAATCAGATTGTCAATAAAGATGCCCTTGTTAAAGAAACCCCCACTGTGTGAGTGTGAGATTACTCAACAGTGGACGGCAAAGAGAAGGAGTTCCTCACCAGGACCATCTCCCTGCGGAAGCATAGATCCTGATGAGGTGGAGGCGCTGCACATGATGTAAGTTGGATTCGCACCCACTACCTCCGCTACCTGTCCTGATGACATCCCCTAATACCATCAAGCGGGAGACTCAGGAGTCCTGTTACTTGCAGGTGCACCACCATACACGATCGAGTAATGAGGACTGGTTAGACCACACGGGCCAATATGAGATTGGGTGGGTCAGACCAGGGGGATACACCCGTTACAATTGGAGGCGCTGCTGAGATACCTGTCAACAGGACAGGCTTTTGCTAGGCACACAATAGGAAACAGGGAGAGTGTCTGCTGCCACTTTCTGCTGCGTGGGATGGAACCAGGGGTAGTCGGGGAGCTGCTGGAGCTGCAGGCCACACAGACGCCTTGGGATCCTGCTAGGGGTTAGTGAGTCTGGAGCGGGAGGCTATTGCTGTTCTAGTCACCTTGAGGTAGCGCTAGCGGGGGTCGCCTGAAGGGGTAAACTGGAACTTAGGGCAGGAATTCTGGAAGGGTCCGCACTAGGCTAGCCAACAGTAGGTAGACGCCCAATGTACTGCATGGAAGAGCCAGAGTACTCTAGTCTCCATTCCAGATAACTTGACCAAGGAGCACAGACTGGAGGAAAGCATTACAGTAGACACAGAAAGAGTGAGCCTAGCCTGAGGTAGTGCAAACACGAGTCAGATCTACGTTAGGTACACAAGGTGGTGCACAAGGCATGTTTATTGTACTGATGTGGTAGCTGCCCTGCAGAGCGGAGCTCCATGTACCAAAGCCCAGTGTTCAACGATCGAGAGGGACCCGTCAGAATGGAGGATCTGCATAGAGCAGAAGGTCCAGGATGGCAGGGAGAGAGAACCGCAAGAATGGAGGATCTGCATAGAGCAGAGGTCCAGGAGGGCGGTCAGAGGAAGAACACGCATATGAACTGTGCGTGGACGAAGAACAAGTTACAGAAGAGACTTTTGTGAGCTTGTTGTGGAATGGCGTGAAGCCGTGGCTGCGCCGTGTTTGTCCTGTCTATGCTCTCGGGAAAGTAACCTCGAGGCTAGTGAGGACAACAGTGTTGCTAGGTGGGAGGAACGAAATGGACTTTGTTATAATCCAATATACAAACAGCCAAACGCTACCTCAAATGTGACGCAGAAAGATTGTACTCACCAAAATGGCGGTTCCCGCATTCCCGGAACACCGCGTGGGCATGCTGCAGAAAGTCTTGCAACTTTGCAGTTTGCTAATTGTTGGCCAGGATTGGCGCCAACGAGAAAACCCTACCCTGTTGGGGAGTTTGGCGCGAAAGCTGGAGCCACGCCCTCATGGACTATGACTCACTCTGCACCTGTGCTGGGTCAGCCTACAAGTCTATGAGACATCCCCTTAGTTTCAACCAGGGGGAGTGCTTTGCAGTTCCACCGGATGACGATGGAGAAAGTAGGAGGAGGGGTTGCCAACCCAGCCCCTGCACTCCAGTTGCGAAGAGCCATTGACCAGTGTAGACCTCTGAGACAAGTACCTCCTCTGGTAAATATGGCTGGGGTCTCTGAGACAATGGAACAGAGTCCCTTGATCACTACCCATCCCTACTCGGCTCCAGGAGGCTTCCTGATCCTCCGGGTAGAGGGTGTGGAGACGTTGATGTGTCTCTGCCTGCAGTGCAGACTGCCGGGCGGAGCTGTGGGCACTGCAGCCCGATGCCCACATTGTGGACTGCAGTACCTGTGGCCCATGCCGACTTTTGTGCCGGTACAGGCCGTGGACGCCAAAGAAGATGCCCCGATGTTGGCCGCGGAGCTTCCGGGTGCATTGTGGCAGGAGGATGCTGGTCATGAAGAACAGGGACCAGGACCGGTTCTCAGGAAGGAGAAAACCAGTCATCGGAGGGGTGACCGAAAAGGAGCCCATCGCCGGTCTCCTACTGGGATACCCCGCCCGAACGCCAAGCTGGAGTCCTCGGACGAGGAGTGTGCCAGGCTGGCGGATACACAGGACTTATTGACAGAGTACCATACCAGTGGTACACCTTGGCAAGATGCTATCCCTTGTGGTGTGGAGACACGGAGTCAAGTGTCTCCCGAACCGCACCGAACCGAGCAGCGAAGTCCCACGGCCGTGGTGACTAGTGGGTCGGAAGGAAGTCGTGCTACACCAACCCTGCGCAGTGCTACCCCAAAGATGGGTTTGTCGCAGGCTCCGGTGGTGATTAAAGAGGAGCGGAACCAGGCCCAGACGGGATCGCGCCGAAGCAGGGCGTTGCCGGATGTCCTGCTGGAGGAAGTGGTCTCGATTGGGGACCCAACCCAAGATGGCGGTGAGACACGTGTCTACACGGAGATGAGTTCCGGTGACCCAAGCGGGGTCAACTGGGAAATGATGGCGCCTCTGCGGTCGAGCAGCGGAAGCCGATCACCTCCATCCAGACGAGATAAGAGATCGAGTCGGAAGATGAAGAGTCCGTCCACTGGTAAAGAGGAGAGACTTTGTGTTGGAGCAAAGGCAGGTATTGCTGTGGAGCAGGTCGTAACCCTGTCGATACCTACGGTCCGGCCCTATTCCCAAACCCCGTCCAAACCCAGAGTTAGCCCCAAGGCCCTAGATAAAGTCCCAGCCCCAGTCGCTATCACGTTTGGGTCAACATCTAGTCTAGGGATGTCAGGGGATTCCCGGGGTCCTTCCGAGGAACGGACTGAAAGCCTGGACTGGGGGACAACATCCGATGATGGATCGGTGGGAGGGGAGATATGTTCCCGACAAGTGTCGGTGTCTAGTGACTGCCCTAGTGAGTTGCGGGTAACCATTGGCTAGAAAAAAAGAATGGTGTAAACAGCGCTAAAAATAAATGTGGATTAAGTGCAATAATAATAAACAACAATGTGATCAACAATAAATGGCTAAATGAGGCAAGGCTGCCAGGAAAAACTAACCCAAACACAGTTAGTGGAGAACACAAGAAAAACAATACAGACCAGCGCCTTAAAGTCCAAATGGATAGAATTAGGATAAGTCCAGAGATTTGCTGCAATGTCCAATGAAGGGTAATCCAGTCGAATAGACAGCAGACTCCTCAGCAACAACAATGATATATGATGCAGGGAAGACAAGAAGAAAAAATCATAGCATAATATGGTATGGACTGAACATATAACACATAGACATGGACAAAAAAGCACATACAACAATAAACAGATAGGCTGACTAATATACAGAGAATTTATTAAACACAATAAAATGCAGAGAACTGTTGAAGAGCAGGTCTAGGATCCGGTGTGTAAAACCGGAATCCTACTTACAAGAAGTCCACAGGGTACAGGCAGGTGTATATGGTAGACGTGGTCCGGCGGCAGCTGTTGGTGGACGCGTGCCACTTGTGGAAGGCTACAGGCACCTCTTCCGATCGATACCGGTTTGGGCGTCACTGCAGGCAGCTTCTCACGACGCCTTCCGTCCGCGCCCGGAATTGCGTCACAGTAGGCGGGACCGCGTTCCGGAACTCACTTCTCTTGTTGATTCTCCTGTATGCCGTATCCAAATGGATTCTTGCAGGGGTCTGCTCCTATACAAGTTGACTGCTAAAATGACTCTCAAAGGCCCAACGCGTTTCGTGCGCATGCGCACTTCTTCAGGGGATAGTTAGCACAGTACATGATGTCTTTAAATACTGACAGGGGATACACCATTGGTTGAACAGAATGTCTCTCAAAGTGGACTTATGGTGACCGTGGTTGGTTAGAATTCCTGTCAGTCATGTCCTGTGTATAAAGCAGCCTAACATACAAATACTACAAACATATATTACATAAAAACACATACATATGACAAAAAATACTATTCATACATAAAACATCTTAGCAATCAGAGCATTATTACTATAACAGTTATAAAATTAAAATTAATGATATTAATGACATATTCTGTTCCATACTGATGTAACATATTTTTGCACGCATTGGCCCTTATATGTGCAAATTTGCAAATGATGCTATTTGTTATCCATATATAACCGCGTCTCCATAAATAAAATCTACAATACAAATGACTATTTAGTTGGAAATTATTTAAAACTATAGTTTAAAATTTTAAAATTTTTTAGGGGTAAAAATACTTTAAAAACCATTTATATATATACTATAAAATAATTTAAAATTGAATAAAAATATTTTATTTCATTTAAGAAAGACGCCTAGATCGCAATCAATGTTGAGACCATTAGGTGAGAGAGTCTTTAATTCATAGATCCAGTAGGCTTCTCGCCTACTGATCTGATTTAATTGATTTCCTCCCCTCCAATTAGTCTGTACGGTTTCTATGGCATGACACCTTAGACCCATAGGATTTCTGTTATGATAGATATTAAAATGATGTGAAACACTATGTGTAGTTAAACCTCGCTTTATATTATAAATGTGTTCATATACCCTTCTCTGGTAACTTCTGCCAGTCCTACCTACATATTGTAAGCCGCACGGGCACTGTAACAAATAAATTACAAAAGTGGAGTGACAGTTTATTGATGTTTTAATGGTATATGTTTTATCTGTAACATTTGATTTAAAGGTTTCAGTGCTACTACTAAATGTGCAAGCCATGCACTTTGTGCATTTAAAAAAGCCCTTTCTTTTGCTGACTGTTTTTGAAACTGAGTTATCCAGAGGACAACTGGGAGCTATACGCATTTTGATGTTTGGAGCTTTTGTAAAGATAATTTTTGTTTTTTCCGGGAGACATTTTGATAGAGTATTGTCACACAGGAGCATAGGCCAGTGTTTATTAAAAATCTGGTGAATTTTTGGTGTCATCTCATTATACTGGGTGACAAAAGCCACTCCATTGTTCTGTTCTATTTCGTTTAAATGATTTTTATTTTTATATTCCAGCAAAGTGGCCCTCTCAATTTTGTCCACCTGAAGGGACGCTTCCTCAAGTATATGTTCTGGATACCTTCTATCACGGAATTTGTCTTTAAGCTCATCCGCCTGAAGCGCAAACTCCCCAGGATTTGAACAGTTGCGCTTCAGACGGGTGAGCTGGCCCTTAGGGATATTCCGGATCCAGCTTGGATTGTGCTGGCTGTCTGCCCTGAGGTAATTGTTAGCCTGAACAGACTTAAAATATGTTTTCGTTTCTATTTTATTATTACTAATATATATATTGAGGTCTAGAAATTCTATACGTTCCTTATGATGGTTAAAAGTGAATTTAAGATCCCTATCGTTAGAATTTAGATAATTAAAAAACGATTCAAGCTGTACCTGGCTACCTGACCAAACAAATATAACGTCATCTATGAAACGGCGCCAGAGCACCAGGTGAGCCCCGAGAGGACAGTTGTTCCAAATAAAATCTTCTTCCCAACTGTCCATAAAAAGATTCGCATAGCTCGGGGCAAACCTCGTGCCCATCGCCGTTCCACAGATCAGAGAACCGCAAGAATGGAGGATCTGCATAGAGCAGAAGGTCCAGGAGGGCGGCCCGAGGAAGAACACGCATATGAACTGTGCGTGGACGAAGAACAAGCTACAGAAGAGACTTTTGTGAGCTTGTTGTGGAATGGCGTGAAAGCCGTGGCTGCGCCGTGTTTGTCCTGTCTATGCTCTCGGGAAAGTAACCTCGAGGCTAGTGAGGACGACAGTGTTGCTAGATGGGAGGAACGAAATGGACTTTGTTATAATTCAATATACAAACAGCCAAACGCTACCTCAAATGTGACACAGAAAGACAGTACTCACCAAAATGGCGGTTCCTGCGTTCCCGGGACACCGCGTGGGCGAGCTGCAGAAAGTCTTGCAACTTTGCAGTTTGCTAATTGTTGGCCAGGATTGGCGCCAACGAGAAAAGCCCACCCTGTTGGGGAGTTTGGCGCGAAAGCTGGAGCCGTGCCCTCATGGACTATGACTCACTCTGCACCTGTGCTGGGTCAGCCTGCAAGTCTACGAGACATCCCCCTAGTTTCAACCAGGGGGAGTGGTTTGCGGTTTCACCGGATGCCGATGGAGAAAGTAGGAGGAGGGGTGGCCACACCAGCCCCTGCACTCCAGTTGCGAAGAGCCATTGACCAGTACAGACCTCTGAAACGAGTACCTCCTCTGGTAAATATGGCTGGGGTCTCTGCGAAAATGGAACAGAGTCCCTTGATCACTACACATCCCTACTCGGCTCCAGGAGGCTTCCTGGTCCTCCGGGTAGAGGGTGTGGAGACGGTGATGTGTCTCTGCCTGCAGTGCAGACTGCCGGGCGGAGCTGTGGGCACTGCAGCCCGATGCCCCCACTGTGGACTGCAGTTCTTGTGGCCCATGCCGTCTTTCATGCCGGTGCAAGCCGCGGAAGCTAAGGAGGATATTCCTATGCTGGCAGCGGAGCTTCCGGGTGCATTGTGGCGAGAGTCCGCGAGTCCCGACGAACCGGGTCCCATGCTCAAGAAAGAGAAAGTTAGTCACAGACGAGGTGACCAGAGAGGGGTGCAATGGCGGTCCCCTACCAGGATGCCCCGACCGAATGCAAAATTGGAATCCTCGGACGAGGAGTGTGCTAGGCTGTCGAGTAAAATGGTTCTAAAGAAGGACTACCACACCAGTGGCACGCCTTGGCGAGATGCTATACCTCATGGTGGAGAGACACGGAGTCAAGTGTCTCCTGTACCGCGAAGACCCGAGCAGCGGAGTCCCACACCCATGGTGACTAGTGGGTCGGAAGGAAGTCGCTCTACCCCTACCCTGCGCAGTGCTACCCCAAAGATGGGCTTGTCGCAGGCTCCGGTGGTGGCGATTAAAGAGGAGCGGAACCTCCGTCCAGACGGGATCGCGCCGAAGCAGGGCGTTGCCGGATGTCCTGGTGGAGGAAGAGGTCTCGATTGGGGACCCAACTCAAGATGGCGGTGAGGCACGTGTCTACACGGAGATGATTTCCGGTGACCCGAGCGGGGTCGACTGGGAAATGATGGCGCCTCTGCGGTCGAGCAGCGGAAGCCGGTCACCTCCGTCAAGACGAGATAAGAGATCGAGTCGGAGAGTGAAGAGTCCATCCACTGGTGAAGAGGAGAGACTTTGTGTTGGAGCGAAGGCAGGTATTGCCGTGGAGCAGGCCGTAACCCTGTCGATACCAACGGTCCGGCCCTATTCCCAAACCCCGTCCAAACCCAGAGTTAGCCCCAAGGCCCTAGATAAAGTCCCTGCCCCAGTCGCTATCACGTTTCGGTCAACGTCTAGTCTAGGGATGTCAGGGGATTCCCGGGGTCCTTCCGAGGAATGGACTGAAAGCCTGGACTGAGGGATGACGTCTGATGATGGATCAGTGGGAGGGGGGATATGTTCCCGACAAGTGTCGGTGTCTAGTGACTGCCCTAGTGAGTTGCGGGTAACCATTGGGGATAGGTCGCAGCGCCGGGGAATCGATGCACCATCTGAGGGTACTTCAGGAGTATCTTCTGGTGGGCCCGAGGAAGAGGAGGAACTCCTAGAATCTGGGCAGAAGGAGATCCAAGAGACCAGATGGTGGGTGCCCCTTTTTGAGGGATATGTAGGATGGCTTGATCGCACCCGTTTCATTCTAGAAAGGGATGGGGTGGTGGATCATTGGTGGGCTGTAGGGGAGTTCGATGATGCCGCTTCTATTATCCAGTTGAGCCTGAGGTGGGGAGATATTAGGCGAGGGATAATTACGCCCAAAGGTTCTGCCGGGTTAGAGGATCCCGCAGAAGCAGATGAGCCCGTATCATGGGTGTTGCCGGGGAAGGCAGGATACGCTAGGTTGACTAGGTCGTGTCGTGCTGAGCGAACCATAATAGCTACCTATAAGAGGTCTCATGGGCTTGAGTACCCTTATGTCCCTGAGCCTCTGATGAGGGAGAGAGAGGACAACCGGGAGAGGTGGCTCCGAAATAACATCGAATATTATATCGTAAATAAGGGAGGTGCCATTAAGGGAGATCGGGCCGAGCAGCGGATTGAGCAGTTAATGCGGGTTTGGAACATTGGGCGAAGTGTCCGAATGCACAAAGTAGTGTACTGCAATGAGCGATGCCTGCCCCGGGAGTATAGCGTGACAGTCACCGATGCAGCGGGATGGGAGGTGAAGAAATCAGACCCTAGACACTATTACTAGGTCCTGAGATAGAGTGGTCTGCCTTTTCTTTAGCGCTCCCTGCTGGTCTGTGAGCAAAACATTATAGCATTATTATGTGAATGTAATGATGTTTGAAATTTATTTGTGTGTTCTTTTGCAGTGTTTCCTGGCGCAAGGTACACCAAATTTAGGTCCCAGCCGGGCCGGTGGGGATTCACCAGGGGGAGTATGTAGCCATGCATAATAATGGACTGCAGACATCTTCCCTGTTGGCAGTAAGCCCTGGTAAGTACAGGCCTGCCAGCAGTAGTTATGGAGGTTTTCCCTCACACCCTGGTGAGGTGCCCGGTGTATGGATGGGAGTGGTTACATGCTCTGAGTCCCTGGATAGTGACATCAGAGATGTGCCTGCCCCAGAGGTATAAAGGGCACAACACTGTCAGTTTAGTAGTAAGGAGCAACGGGTTGAGAAGCATTGGTAGCAGTTGTTGCACTGAGAGTGCAATATAGTTTCGTGACCCTAGTGCTGTAACTAGTGGCACGAATATTCTAATCAAGCCTGTCTAGGCCACACTGTGTCCAGGGACCTGGCACAGGGGTGATCTCCAAGAAGGGACAGGGGATCCCACTCCAATTGAGGAGGGTAGTACCTGGCAAAGGGACAGCACGGAGGAATGTGCGGCTGAAGCTGAGAGCTGCATGGGGCATTACAACTGTAATCAGATCGTCAATAAAGATGCCCTTGTTAAAGAAAACCCAACTGTGTGAGTGTCAACAGTGGCAGTCACCACCGAGATGGAGTTCCTCACCAGGACCATCTACCTGCGGAAGCATAGATCCTGATGAGGTGGAGGCGCTGCACATGATGTAAGTTGGACTCGCACCCACTACCTCAGCTACCTGTCCTGATGACATCCCCTAATACCATCAAGCGGGAGACTCAGGAGTCCTGTTACCTGCAGGTGCACCAACACACGAACATGTAATGGGGACCGGTTGGACCACACGGGCCAATGTGAGATTGGGTGGGTCAGACAGGGGGGTCCAGCCGTTACACATAACATCAAACAATATATGAATAACAGAGCATCACTCTGAATGCATACCATCCCCTCACCCACATGTCCATCATCACATTCCCCTCAGTCTCTTGAGTGTCCACAACAATAAAGACCAGTGTGAGTGTGAGGGATAGCGCTTCCCTGTGTTGGGGCCCGGTGGTGCACTTAATGTATACTACCTCCCTGACCAGTCCTGGTCAGGAAAATCCTTGGAACTCAGCAACACCGCACAGTGATCCCACGGCGTGCTGCGCTGCTCTCTGCAGGAATGGATGCACACGCTGACTCCACAGGGAAGGGAATCTCCAGCCAGGATGATCCTTTATCACAGTCTCTGATACATGCTGTACTGACAGTCAGGTACTGTCAGACAGCAAATCCTCTCACTCTCTAAATATGGTGAAGGAGTCCCTATCCTAAGGCCAATCCAATACCATACAGATTCCTCTGGTGTCATAGGGAACTAACTGGGCCCTGGGGTATACCTCTACCCTAGTCCCTGCATGCAGAATAACTTTCCCTGTAGCTTCTGTCTGATCCCAGACTCTGGCAGCTCACCACATGCAACTGGCACTGGTAATATCACACACACTGAACAACTAGAAAGCAACCCCCCTTCTTCCTATGAGGGGCCTCTCACTGACACAGCCAAAGCAAACTGCTGTGGCTGCACTGCAAGCCACACTGTCTCTTCTTGTCAGAGCACACAGCACTGCAACTGTGTCAGTGACAAGACTCAGATGAGGGCAGGGTCCCTACCTAAGGGGCCTTCCCTATGAACTTACCCACTAACCTAGTGGGGAGTGGGGCCTACCTTGGCCTGGGGTGTCTGGGGCCTAGTACAGCAGAGTACTGCAGCTGTGTACACTACCTTCCCCAATCTCTTCCTGGATCCAACTGACAAAACCCTTTCTGCACACAACATTGTATCTTCTTTTCTGCAGGAGAAGCTGCCAGCTCTATTGGCTTCAATGCTGCCTGTGACCAGGGTGAAAGTGCAGTCCCCAGAGGCTGCTGGGAATTGTAGTTCTTGGTCCAGCTTTCCTATAGGGACCGCATGCGTGATCTTTACTGCGCATGTCTGAAGCTGTAATGGCCGCCGCTACTCTTAACTGAGCATGCGCAACTTCCAAGAGCTCTTCCACACATGTAATGGCCACCTATATGCTTGCCAACCTCTGTGCATTGCACGGCACAGGCGCTAACTCCCGCGCCAACCTCAACATGGCCGCCGTGATTGCTCTGCTTACGCGCAAGCCTCCGCACATGCGTGAACACATTAAACATGGCGGCGTCCTGCCACACCTGCCACTGGGAGCCCCCGGGAACGCGCTCGCCCCCGCAGCATCACACATGCAAGGGGGAAAGAAACCTGCAGACAGGGGGACCAGAGGGACCCTGGCTACATATGTATGTACCCCAGGCTCCCCGAGCTGAGGCTTTAGGCTCCTGAGAGCCATACAGGTGTAACGGGTGTTCCCTATGAATACCGCCGCTACTACTTGCTGTGCAACCTGTGTGGCTCTCAGGAGCCTAAGCCTCCGCTTGGGGAGCCTGGGGTACATACATATCATACATCTCTAGGTGCAACGCCTCCACCTGGGAGGGATCCCAACGGAGTGGGAGGAGGCCCTCACAGGAAACAACCACACAACGCTACCGAATATAAAACAGGACTGGCTTTACTGCAGGGAAACACACATATCACGTAACATCATAACATCATAACAGCATAACAGCATAACCTCATCATGCGCCACGGCGGGCGCTAACCACACTGGGTGTCACGGCGGACACTAACCACACTAGGCGTCACAGCGGACGCTACCACCTTTAGGCGTCACGGCGGACGCTATCACCTCTAGGCGTCACGGCGGACGCTATCACCTCTAGGCGTCACGGCGGACGCTATCCACCCACAATGTGACCCCACCCTGTGTCCAGTAACCCCCACCCAAATGTCTCGTGCTCCCGAAGTCAAATATCACTGTACATGTATATGTGTGACTGCGCAGCCACTATGTTGGGTGATAGGCCTGGTTGGTGCACGTGAGTTACAGGTTACCTGCCCGGGCTCCAGCCACGGGTACCGCGATATAAATCCGCACGATCCGACGTGGTCCTCCACACCGTGTGGGTTGAATGTCCAGCGCGAACAATGTCACTCCTTGTCNNNACTTTGTCACAGGGTCTTTGGTGGTGTCCGGAGCCCAGAACCACCTCACAGGGCCGCACGGCTTCAACACTGTGTCCCTGTCTATTCAACAATAAATGGGGCAGTCTCCTATCTAGGGCCTGTCCTAAGCTCCACAAGTACTAGATGACTCAGGACCTACTGGGACCTTGGGGCTGCTGGCCTAATGCAGAAGGGTCACTGACCCCGCATTCCAACCTCTTACCCCTATCTGGTCCAAATCCTGACTGCCTGCGTGCTGACCAACCCAGCCGAAATGTAGCAATCTCTCCCCAGGAAAATCCCTCACGCCCTATTGGTTCCCATGGCGTCAGGTGGTCTCTGCCACCTATGCACACCGGGGGCATGGCATGCTTCATCTCGCGCATGCCGAGCTATCTGGTCTCCCGCGCTGGTGTTCGGGCACTGCGCATGCAAACAGCCCTAACATGGGGCGCCCTGCTTCCCGAGACGCGCGCGGCCGGTAGCAACGCGATCGCGGCCTAGCGGCAGGGCCGATCGCGTCCCGGCAACGGCCTGCTCGCCGCTCGCGTCCCTAGAGCTACCAGGGATCGCTCCTTGCGCGCCGGCCCCCCCCTCACCTCGCACACAGCGTCTGCCGAAAGGGAGGAGGGGGTCAGCCCTGACAGGGGGGAACCTGGCTACATCCCCCCCTGGTGAGAACTCCAACGTCCTCGCTTGAACCACATAACCTTCCAACAGTGTACAAAAATTATATAATAAAAAAATGCCAGTGTTAAAGTCACAACTGAACGATTACTCTAAACGAGATTGTACAGTTCAACAAACATATTTAACTGAGGCTAGTTGGCTTTAGCTGCTGCTGGCACCATAGTGAGGTTGCCCCTAATGAATCATAAGCCACTCTCGTGGGAGGGAGTACTCAAGCGATGACCTGCGAGTCTCGTCGCCATTTTTCCTCTGAGACAGACCATTGTAGGTTGGGCCTAGACCTCGCAGAGGGTGAACCAGTTGGGGAACGTCTCTTGCCAATGAACCATGTTCTTTTGAGGCACAAAACTCGGGCAGTGGTAGGTTATCTTAATGATTGAACTTGGTGAAATTCTGATGAAGGGTACTTTGTCAGGCCGGCCATACTTGTTTGTCCTTGGGAGGTGCCCACCAGTCCACCCGTGTTGGATTTTCCCTCCAAAGATCCTGAATTGTCTCCTTTGTGGGCCCTGGACTATCAATAGACCTCGTCAGGTCATCGTGTCATTACTGTTTCTGTTTCCGGGTCCCTTCTCCCAGTTGGGGATAGTGAACAAGTGGTTTCGGTTGCCAGGGACTTTACTTGCATTCACGTCACGCGGTATGCGATAAAACAGGAGAGCCCGGCATGGGACTCTACTTGAAAAAGGCCCTCTCTCCAGACGATTCAGCTAACTTGGTTTGCTGGAATCCCTAAGTTGCGTAGGAGAACTGCGTCTCACGTCGGTTGGAGCGGTATTATACGGCGTACTTGTGGTCGTACACGTTTTTATTATTGGCATTAAGTCGAGCGGTGGCTATTTCAGCTAACGATAGCACGGTTGCAGATGTCTGGAGTCTCTGCAGAATCGATAATGAGCCATGTTGGGTATACGTCGGTAGATACCCGTAGGCGGCATGCGATTGGCCAGTTCTGGCTTCTCTCACGAAACATCATGAAGTAATGGGGGTTCCGGTGGACTCGTGCCTAGTGCAATGTCAGGCATGGCACCAAGGCCTAAAATGTTTACCCATTTCCTTTTTGGAATTTTCAGAGTGCTAGCCCTGTCCAGAAAGTCGAGTATACATCTTTCAGGGATGCGCATCTCCCCTCTGGGGGTTTCAGGGAGTAGTCCTGGACTTTTGATGTTCAACAGTGTTGCAACTCTTTGATCAGCTTTTTGCTATCAAAATCCCGTCCCTGGTCAGAGTGCATCCTGCTGGCAGACCATAATGCACAAAATACTTCGCCCAAGCACCTTTAGCCACGGTGGTATCTAGCCTTCTGGTCCTCTGGGGAAGGACTTGAGCGTAGCGAGTGTAGTGACTGTACTACTAGCACAGTTCTCTACCCTTTGAATCTGGCTCTATGCACAAAAAGTCCATACAAACTAAAGCCATAGGCCCAGCACTGGAGATGGGCCCATTTTGAAGAGCAGCACGGGTGGGACGGGTCTTCTATGAAGCACCGTAGACAATTGGCTGCAGTGTTGTTCATTGGACTCCCGCATTCTAGGCCAGAAGAACCGGTCTCGCCAATACACCAAGGTTCTATTCTACCCCCAATGTCCATGATCATCATTGTCATGTGATATTAAAACGAGGCCTTGCATACGCCGAGGTAGAAAATAGTTGTCGACGGTCAGGATGATTGTGGATATTGATCAACCTATTAGAGTGTAGCCGTGTATTCATCTCAAACTTAAATCCCATTCTCTCATGAGACGACTCACATTCCTCGCGGGAGGCCCGTTTCACACATGAAGAGTCATTTTTGTGTTAGGGCCTTCTCGACAGCCTTAGCCGCTGAGGAGGATCATGTGTAGTGCTCAGTACAGGTTCCTTCACCGTGAAGATAACGTATTGTGTTAGACCCATGCCATCGGGGTGGCAGTAAGCTTCTGGAAGGGCTTGAGGTCGACACCCTAAAGAATCCACTACTCGAGCGCGGAGAAGAGAATGCCACCGGTCGGTTTACATCGGCAAGCCAGTGGAACACATAGCTCTCATTCCTGGTACTGGAATTCTTCCCACGGGCCATCGTCGGCAGTCTCGCCCCAGGTCCCGATCTCCCTAGATAGAGCATCGGCTCCTATATTGAGGGTCAAGGCTTAGGATTCATAGAAACTGGTTAATTGGCAGTGTGGCCAACCATCTGTGACCGGTCCGATCTAACTTGCCGTTGGTTGGTACATAGGTCAGCGGAATTGTGGTGCTGTGCGGACCTGAAGGTGACCCCATATAGGAATCATGTAGTTGTCAATATGCGCCTTTGAGGTGCGAGGAACTCCAACTTTGTGAACTGGATAATTCTTCATTCCACTGGCAGTCAAATTCTACTGTGGAACTAGGCCACAGGACAGGAAGCCCAGTTGGCGGGTACCTTCTCGCATTCTGCAGACACAGCTCCCAATACGTTGAGGATCGGCATCTACACCGTGCAGACTGTAAGGCTTGTCCGGCCTGTTCTCAGCATATGGCCAGAGCTAGAACGGGCAGCTCTGTTAAACTAGTCTTACAGCTCTTAACATGGCACTTCCCTTCACAGTCCCTTGCCCCCGCCCGGGCCCCGTCCACACGCATCTCACCCCGCTGTGGGAGGCGCACCTCGCCCGCGTCCGGCCGCTGCGGTGGTCCTCTTCTGCTCTGGCGTTCATCTGGCTGGGGCTCCACCGGACTCTGTGAAAGCATGACACGTTCCAAGCACAAGTGCGTCCGTGCCCTTCACTTGGTGGTCGTATCCAATATAAAACAGGACTGGCTTTACTGTATGGAAACACACATATCACGTAACATCATAACATCATAACAGCATAACAGCATAACCTCATCATGCGCCACGGCGGGCGCTAACCACACTGGGTGTCACGGCGGACACTAACCACACTAGGCGTCACGGCGGACGCTACCACCTTTAGGCGTCACGGCGGACGCTATCCACCCACAATGTGACCCCACCCTGTGTCCAGTAACCCCCACCCAAATGTCTCGTGCTCCCGAAGTCAAATATCACTGTACATGTGTATGTGTGACTGCGCAGCCACTATGTTGGTTGATAGGCCTGGTTGGTGCACGTGAGTTGCAGGTTACCTGCCCGGGCTCCAGCCACGGGTACCGCGATATAAATCCGCACGATCCGACGTGGTCCTCCACACCGCGTGGGTTGAATGTCCAGCGCGAACAATGTCACTCCTTGTCGCAGGGTCTTTGGTGGTGTCCTGAGCCCAGAACCCACCTCACAGGGCCGCACGGCTTCAACACTGTGTCCCTGTCTATTCAACCAATAAATGGGGCAGTGTCCCTATCTAGGGCCTGTCCCTAAGCTCCACAAGCTACTAGATGACTCAGGACCAAACTGGGACCTTGGGGGCTGCTGGCCTAATGCAGAGGGTCACTGACCCCTGCATCCACCTCTTACCCCTATCTGGTCCGGATCCTGACTGCCTGCGTGGCTGCATAACCCCGCGAAATGTAGCAATCTCTCCCCAGGCAAATCCCTCAGCCCTATTGGTTCCCTGGCGTCAGGTGTCTCTGCCCCTATGCACCCTGGGGGCTGGCATGCTCATCTCGCGCATGCGCGAGCTATCTGGTCCTCCCGCGCTGGGTTCGGGCACTGCGCATGCGCAACAGCCCTAACATGGCGGCGCCCTGCTTCCCGAGCCGCCGGGCCGGTAGCAACGCGATCGCGGCCTTAGCGACGGCAGGACTCACTCACAAGCAGCAACAAGGTAATCATCAGAATATATTAATATATCTGCTTAATCCCTATTTATGATCTATAACACACACAGTTATGGTGGGTAAAAAAAGTGACAAAAACCCTCCACTGTAAAGCATATAGCAAATGGAAATATTACTGTGTGCTGATTTGCATGTCTTAGGCTGGGGCCATAGAGGGGGGGAGCAGTGCTGAGGCGCGCTGAAGCTGGGCGATTTCATGCACATGCAGGCGAGCCAGCGGGCGCGATTGGGAGGTGGTGGGAGGCGGGGCAGTGACGTCGCTGGGCCAATCGCCCGCGACGCACTGACGTCAACATCACGGCGCCGTGATGTTGACGCTGCTTCGCTGCTACAAAATCCCGTGCGCTGACCAATCCACCATCTTCACTGCTGCTTCGCGCTGATTGGATGTTTTCAGCCGACAGCGTGCTGAAAAACAGCTTGGCTGTCGGCTGAAAAATCCAACTCCTCAGCACGCCTGCGGACGCTCGCGTGAGCCCCCTCTCAAGGCATCCTCATTGAGGATGCAGGGGCTCAGCGCGGAGCGTCCGCACGGCTCAGCGCGGCTTGTCCTTCTATGGACGCAGCCTTAGGCCCCGGACATGCTTACTGCTTGCTGGCGGAAGCGTGCTGACGCGCGCTCCCGCTCAGCACTGAGCCCCTACAGCCGCAATTAGAGCGGTTTTAGTGGGGGCTCACCTGCGCTTCCGCGCGCTTGCGAAAGCGCAGGTCTTGGGGGAATTTAAAATTCCCCCGCTTGCCGGCGAGACAGGCCGGTCACGTGAGCGGTTCGCCCAATGAGCCGGGGGCGGGGCAGTGACGCGTCAGTGACGCACCAGCTCCCGGACCGCCCCCTGACGGCCTGCTGAAAGCGCGTGCGGTAAGCAACCGCAAGGCCAGGGAAAGCACCCGCTTTCCCTGAGCCTCAGCACGCCAGCGGTAAGCGTGTCCGGGGACTTAGACAGGTCTGCAGCTCCGCCTCTCACCATTATCCCCCAGCACACACTGTATCCATTTTAGCTTTATTTTTGTTAAATAAATCATGACACTGTAATATGTCATGTGTTGTTGTTCATCTGAAGTTGTATTTACCTAATTTTAAGACCTGCTAAGGATTGTTATTATGTCCTGATATGTAAAACCATAGAATTCAAAGAGGGTGTACTTTCTTTTTCACACCACTGTACTACTCATTTTAGGGACCCTGCAGAGAGAGAAGTGGGTCAGCTCGATGGCTGTGTGTATTAACCCTTGTCACATACACAAGTCACAGGCTCACTAGTGTGTCATGTGTGACAACTGATACGAAAATGAGACGATAAGGGGGTGAGGTGATCAAACCCCTATTTAATATGGTGAAAAGTGGGGTCAGGTTAGAGGGAGTTACTGCACTGTTCTGCATTGCCCACTTCTCACTGTATAAAATAATAGAGAGACGGTGTCAGTGTGGAACAGAACTGCTGGACCGGAGAGCGTATCGGGAGCTTTTATCAAAGTCTCTCTAACGCCAAACTGGAGCACCAGATTTATCTGCTTCTTTTATTCATAGTATAGAACTGGACAGTATATGAATATGTTTCATTAAAATGACGTTGCTATTCTATGGCTGTTGATCTCTGACTTTTTATACTACATGATTGTGTTACATAATCCTACACCATTGATGCATTTCGCACTGTTTGAAATTAAGTTCCTGTTTGAGGATGGACCATATGTTTCTTTAGGTGCCTCTAACTTTTGGGTTGTTTTTGTGTTAAAAATCTTAGGTTTGAAAGCTTATACTAAATTCTGTAAATTTGTCCAATAAAACAAAACATTTCTTCTGTTTCTTTTTTATACAGACAAAGCTGATATCCAACAAATATAAATCAAGGAACCACATATCTCAGCACCTCCATAGGAGCGCTGCTCACTACCAACATGGATCCACACGTGTTAAGTGAGTAGAGGAGCTATTTTGGTGGCTTTCAAATCTGCAAGGAGGGAATATCTGGTATTTTGCAGTTATGCGACTTGAACACCCAAACTAATCTTGTATAAACAAGTAGAGAGAAAGGAAAGAGTCCCTATTGTGTGGCACTGGAGAGAATACACCCTAATTAAAACTTAAACTTTATTATAGATTGGATTAAAATAAACTGTTTGGAAGAACCACATACATAGAACAAACACAAAATATATTTATTAAAAGATGGGGAGGTGTGGTAGGGTGTTTAATTGGGATATTATATATGTTCCCTCTTAATTAAACCTTAGTAAACCCTAATCCTGGGTGGTCTCTAACAATGTATTTCAAAAACCCCTTATTGGCAGTGGGGTAAGTGCAGTGAGATGCAAGCCTGTCTGTTGGATAGAGGACAAGGTTGCACTTAATGCTAACTGGTATGAAGTAGCAATAAGTTCCTTGAACTGCATATAATCTGCTATTAGCAGTACATGGATACCAAAATGTAGGGGACCCCTAATAACAATGGGGTATATGCAGTTGGATGCAAGTCTACATGTGAGATGTCAGGCATAGCTGCGCTTGACTATTACCGGAATTGAGACAAACTTAAGTACCTCAGAGCCCCTTTTAGCAGTGGGGTGTATGCAAGTTGAATGCAGGTCTGTATATGAAATGCCAAGCAGAGCTGTGTTTAGCAATTACCGGAGCTGAGACAGACTTTTAGCACCTCAATGAATAAAACTGCACACTGGCTGTACATATATATTATATAGAGATACCTGAGAGACTGACCCTAGAGTCTGAGTGCTTTTGCTGCCCACGGACGCAGTCTACGAAGCACTCAGACAAAGTATAGCCCACACCTCACCGATGAGCCCACGTGACGGTGACGTCAGACGTACCCTACGTACGTTTCACCGTAACTGGCTTCATCGGGGGCAGGTTACAAGTGACTTTGGAGCGTTTTTAAAGGCTGACGTTGCCGTAGCAACAAATTATAGCTTTCTTCTGATTGGTCACTACTTGCAGCCAATCATAGTGCTCGTATTGATGACGCGCCCCTCCAGAGTGGAGGGACATGAGTATTCCTTCCGATTGGCTGAGAATGATAGCCTGTAATAGGCTTACAGGTTTGTTGACGCTCCCTCTGTAGTGAAATAAGGAGCGAGGGATTGCCAAACAAGAGATACACTGTTATACAGAATGAATGAATTAAATAAACGGGAGTACCTGTCATGTGTCATTTATCATCTGCACTGAATGTTTCTTATTGCAGGTCCCTGATGTGAAAAATCATTGTTAGGTAGTGTATACATGCTATGGCTGTACATGGGGATAAGTATAGTGCACATGATCTTGTACAAATAATATTTAAGTGTTGCTAATGACGTCCCCTCTGGAATGGGGGAAAAAAAGGGTCTTGAACTCATATTGCACCAAAGGGATTAATAAAGTTGTAACTCCTATTTCTAATGGTTCCTGTGGAAAAAGTCTCCATAGGAGGAAATATGTCAATATTGGGTATGACCTCATATAGGGGAGGGGGGAGAAAATATGCTACTTAATGGCTTGTGATACCAAGACACAAAATGTGTCACAGGGAGGTCCACACATTACTAACAGATACCCAAAGATGTATTATTGGGTGTTGTAGCATGATGTTACAGACTGACCTCTTGAAACGGGGGGTCCGCTCTTTCTCATATATATATATAACAATGTGAAAGACAGCGCCTTATTCAGACAACACCCAAACTGCTGCAACCCTGATGAAACAGAGCAAGATGACACACCCAGCACAGATGCCTAATAACAATACCAAGTATAAAAATACTAGTGGTTAGGAACAAGTGATTATAAAATACCTCATGTATTAAATAAAAAATGTGCCAAAAAGATTATATAAAAAACAAGAAAAAAGTGTGTGTGTGAAAAAATGAGGGTCACGTGGCATAGGAACTACGGTGGTCGAGCAGTCCAGACGCCAGAGTGAGGACGTCAGTGAAGGATTTTCCTGGTCCCGGAGCTGTGAGAGGCAAATGGTGGCCGCACTACACAGAGGTGTTCCGGTCTGAAAGGTTAAAGCCCTCTTCGGTGACTACAGCAGCAGCAACATCTATTTGCAGTTACTTCCACCGCATTCAAACGGAGGACAGCTGTGAATTCTCACGTTCATCTGGTGCATGGGCTGGTCCCATAACATGCCTATATTGTGAGTGTGCATTTGTCTGTCCATGGATTATTAAACCTTATATATCTGATTTTATACAAGGATCGGGCGCTTTTTCTTTATCT
>WSYH01002849.1:0-31218 GCA_036426205.1 Ascaphus truei | reverse complement strand
ACATAAATAAGCAATTGTAAAAACACATGTAAATTAAACACCATCATTCTAAATACAATATGAAAATAAAAACAATTAACATAGATAAATACATAAATTATTAGCACACAGAAAGTGCTTCATAACCAGCCAATTATAAAGTAATCAAAGTGACTCAGAAATAGTACTTATGGTAGTATATATACACTAAAAAGATCTCAAGTCAGGAGTTCAAACCTAAGTTTTACATATTCTCAACAAATCAGTATAACAATTGAAGGGAGATAGAGATAAACACAGACGTGTAGATATCAAATACACGATAATAATCATATTACAAAAAACAAATAGAAATAAATTTTATTTATTTTTTTATCTTAAAAATTAAAAGATCCAGTCTGTATTTCAGCATGTAACCCATCTGGGATTAGTGTTTTTAATGTAAAAATCCCCAAAGTTTTCCCTCTGTGTAGGGTCCATATAGTCCCCACCTCTCCGATTATTGGACACACTATCATCTATATTTAAAAAAAAAACATTAAGGATCCCTCGTGATCGTTTAAAATGTTTGAACATTGGGTTAATAATCCTTTTGCTATTCCCAATGTGGCTCGCGTACGCGGACATGACGCAGGTCTAGTTGTGGTCTGCAAACGACTTTCAATCAATTAGTCGCAAAATGGGGAAGAACATCAGGAAACTTTAAGTTATAAAAACTCTGCTCAAGAATGTTTCATGGTGCAAGGAAAGTAAGCGCAAACCTTAAATATACATATATATATATATAAAGCAGAAAGTAGCCGTGTTAGTCCAGTTGCGATAGTGCAGAATAAATGAGTTCTTCAGTATTAGGTGATACTTTTTTATTGGACTAAACATTTATGTCATAGGACAAGCTTTCGAGAGTTCTCCTCTTTCTCAGGTCAGCAATAACCTAATCCCAATAGTATTGCTGACCTGAAGAGAGAGGAGAACTCTCGAAAGCTTGTCCTATGACATAAATTGTAGTCCAATAAAAAAGGTTCACCTAATACTGAAAGAACTCATTTATTCTGCTACTATATTATATATATATATATATATATATATTATATAATATAGATATATATATATAAATAGAAACAAATAAATATCACCAAGAGGAGATGCAGCTGGTGTGAGAGATTTCGCAATCTCTCAAAGTAACTTCTGGGGGGGAGGACACAAAGCGTAAAAACTTCCTCACCAAGGTGTAAATAACTCAAGGAATCTCAAATGGGCAGCATATGTAAAGAAAAAAAGAAAGAGAAATAGTGCAACACAATTTAATTATAACATATAAGCGAGCAAGGAGGCTCCAACACACTCACATGCTCCAAGGTAAATAAAAGCAATTCAACCACTCTGGGTTCAGACGCTGTGTACAAGACTCCAGTCAGCTGTTCCTCGCTCTCCACTTCCGCATTCGATCGGCGTCTGACGTCACGAACCGGCTCCCTCAATCTCCAACAGCAAGGGGAGGATCATCTAACAGCAAGGGGAGGACCATCTGGCTCCGTGAAGATCAGCACAGCGGAAGATATCCAAGCAGGAGAGCGCTGAGGTAAGGTAGCTGGTATCACAGCAGAGAGTCCGTCAGAGGCAATGACTGCTAACACAAGGTGCAAGCGCATATAGAAAACCCTACGCGTTTCATCCAAGGTATGGACTTCTTCAGGGGTGTAGGGATACATGGCAGTGACTCATGCTTAAATAGTCCCAAAAGGGGAGGCAATCAAAAACATCACAGCCCAAACATAAATCTGATAGGCTCAATGCATCTCCACTAACAGCCCTACTTACACACTAAATAAATAAGACAAAAACAGAACATTATATAAATACTAAATAATTCTAAAAGGTGGAGTATTCAATACATAATAAAATTATATAATAAAAATGCATTACTCATAAAATTATATAATTAAAAATACAATGAGAAACACACGATGCAAAAATATAATATTATGAACCTCATAATGGATCTAGATGGAAACAAGAAGAGAATCAGTGCAAATACATAGAAGGCACAATATATTAAAAAACCATAAATATAGATACTATAAATAAAAACATATCTTATATATACATATACACATATTAAATTACATATTATAAACATATGTTAAAAGACAGACCTTCTAAAAAGAGGAAAAAATAATCCTAAATGCACTATAAATATTTGTTAAAAAGACATCTTATACTATATAATTGAAAGCACTGTATGCCTGCATGCATACATGCTGGCTGGCTGTTGCCTGGATGTTCGGTGTCCCTAGGGGAAATCTCATTGGTCCCTTGGGCCGCCCCGCACACCTCTCATTGGCCTGAGGCGGAGTGACGGGCCAAAGGACACACAGTGTCTCTCTCACTCACACACACACCTCACCCCCCCCCAAGCTCATCCCCTCCCCCAAGCTCACACACCCCCCCCCAAGCTCACACCCCGGCGCCGCGCGAGATGGGAGGGGGGGATGCCCCTCCGGTCCCGGCTCCCCCCTGTCACCGCGTGACAGGCCGCGGGACAGGAGATGGGAGGGGGGATGCCCCTCCGGTCCCGGCTCCCCCCTGTCGCCGCGGGACAGGAGATGGGAGGGGGGATGCCCCTCCGGTCCCGGCTCCCCCCTGTCCCAAGATGTCATCTCCCGCACTCTTCCCCACCGGTCCCGGAGGCTCCGCCTCTCCATGTTTCCCGCGCATTCACCCCCCCCCCCATCCACGTGCGAGCTGCCGGACGGGTGAGGGAGCTGCCAGACGGGTGAGGGAGCTGCCGGACGGGTGAGGGAGCTGCCGGACGGGTGAGTGAGCGGCCTTCACCTCCCCTCACCCCCCTTCACCTCCCCTCACTCACTTCCCCTCAGTGAGTTTACACATGTGCACCCCCTTAACCCCTCTCCCTTCTCACACCAGGGCCCTGTAACCCTTCCACTGCCGGGGAGCTCCGCAGTGCGATCTATGTACATCGGCAGGACACATTCTATATATACAGAGCAAATTGCATCTGTATGCAGAGAAATAGATCTGTATATAGAGTATGCCTCTGTGTATACAGTATGATGTGCCTGTATACAAAGTAGCATATTTTATGTGTTATATACAGGACTTTTTATAGTGCAGAGCTCTGTGTATAGTGCATGTGCACAGTGCTGTGTATAGTGCATGTGCAGAGCGCTGTGTATAGTGCATGTGCAGAGCGCTGTGTATAGTGCATGTGCAGAGCGCTGTGTATAGTGCATGTGCAGAGCGCTGTGTATAGTGCATGTGTAGTGCGCTGTGTACATCTAAATGTGTATCTTACACGTAGGCAAACTAAAACATCCCGGGCAACGCCGGGTCTCTCAGCTAGTTATAAATATTAATTCAAAAAAGACACTGTAAATATTAATTAATATTAATTAATTAAAAAAAGAAGCTAAATCTATGTCAATATTTAAACCTAGAGGTTTAAGTGTACATAATTTATGTATCCAAAAAGTCTCTTTTTGGGAGACTTCCCGGATACGATTGCCTCCCCTCCTATTTAAAGTAACCTGATCTATGCCTATATAACTCAGACCCTCCGGATTAGACGCATGGAACTGTTTAAAATGTAATGGAACACAATGGTTCTCCAATCCATTTGTAATGTTCCTAATATGTTCCAGAATTCTAACCCGGAGAGGTCTGATAGTGCGGCCCACATATTGTAGTCATTTCATATGCTGCCCATTTGAGATTCCTTGTGTTATTTCCACCTTGGAGAGGAAGTTTTTGCGCTTTGTGTCCTCCCCCCACAAGAATGTTTCATCCAGTAACTACCACAGTAGACACCGTGTCCTTTCCATGGAAATTCCGACTCGCATTTGTTCCCACCAATTCCTCTGTTCCCAAGAGTTCTCAGGAAAATCGGACAATACGAGGCACACGTAGTTAGAGCAGAGAAAGTATTGCACTCACATGTGACGAAGTCAAGCGGGCATTTCGGTTACTAAGATTGGTCCAATCTCTTACCTGCCGACTAATATCCTGCTACCGGTGATCCTGTATGATACTGCGAGTCCTGCCACTGGAGACGGTACACATCACCAGAGTTGTCCTGTTACCGGAGAATCTACAATATCAGTGTGGTTAAACATAGTAACCAAAATGCCCGCTTGACAAGTGAGTGCAATACTTTCTCTGCTCTAACTGTTAGATACAGTATTACACTATTGTGTGCTTTTTTTCTTTATATATTTCCAATTCTGATGAGATTGTGCGCATTTGGAACCTTCTTCCTCAACTACTCAAGTGGCCCAGAACGAACCCATTTGTTATCCGGTGCGGCACTCATCAAGGAAATTCATATATTTGGACTATAACGTATCCTTCTAGCTCACAGTTTCTTTGCGCTTGTTTCTTTTCCCTTTTTAAGGCACACGTAGTGGCTGTACTCCCGAACTGGCCATGCAGAGCCTGGTTCCCACAGGTAATTCAACTTTTGCTAGACAAACCGTGACAACTGCCGATGTTTCAAGGCCTCCTATTCCAGGGTCCAGTGCAACATCCCAGACCAGGGGAATGAAATTTGTTGGCATGGAGGTAGAGTGGGAGCTGCTCAGATCAAGAGGGCTGTCGCACAAGGTGGCACAGACAATGGCGGCAAGGAAAATAATTACTTCTACAGTATATCATAGAATCTGGCAGCAATTCCATCAGTGGTGTGAGCAACAAAGTGTAAGCTTCTTGGAGCCACCTATTCCTGAAACTCTGGAGTTTTTGCAAGAAGGTCTAGAACAAGGGCTCAGGTGTCGGCATTATTGGCTCTACAAGGGAGACTTTTGACCGCCATAGATCTCATAAGTAGATTTTTCCAAGCTTGGAAGAAAATCAATCCACAAAAGAGGGACCTAGTTCCGGCTTGGGATTGGTATTATGGGCTCTAACAGATGCCCCCTTTTGAACTGCTTTCTCAAGCTTCAGGCATGGATTTCCTGTTTATAGCAGTAACGTCGGCACTTAGGATTGGTGAATTACAAGCTTTGTCCATTAACAAACCTTTCCTTATTTTTCATCAAGACAAGGTCAATGGATTGTAACAACTATCAGGAAGGTCTATACTATTCAAAATATTCCATACCCATAAACCCCGTAAACGCACATTCGACAAGGGCCATGGCCACCTCATGGGCAATGAAGGCGCAGGCTTCCCCCGCAGAATTATGCAGGGCAGCAGTATGGACGGCAATTAATACATTTATTAAGAATTATTCTTTGGACGTTCACACCTCAGCAGACGCATGCTTTGGAAGAAAGGTCCTGCAGTCAGTTGTCACCACTTAAATAAAAGATCATATTTAAGTGTCAAGGAGTGTGGTGTTTTATTCTAGGACCCCCTCCCTTTTGTTTTATGTGGGTACTGATTTGGCAAGTCCCATTGGTGATCACTGCCATGTGGACAACAGTGAAATAGAAAATTGATACTAACTTTCTGTAATTTTCTCTTCCTGGAGAGTCCTTCCCTGGCAGTGCTCACCAATTCCCTCCCAAAGTTTAGATCGAAGATGTTTCTAGTTATATACACTGGCGACACACTTTATTCGAGCTCGGCTAGTCCCACGAATTCGGGTATACCCGGGTGTATTGAGGTTTGTGACTGTTTTCTGCCCGAGTGCATTGAGTTATTTTCCGGCAGGGATTGAAGCATTTTATTCCCGCTGGCTGCAATACTGCACAGTACATATATATATACTGCATTACAATTCATGAATTTATGCCATCTGGTAGACACGCGAAGCATTGCAGCCTATTAAATCCTAATCATTATCATTTAACAGATCAGCCGCCCATCAGCCAGGCATGAACCCAGGCTGGGAAGGCAAATGCAACGGGGCTTGTCAGAGGTGAGGAGCGGCGCATTCCAGGTATCTGCCAGGTACATACCGGGTATTTGCTCGAATAAAGTGTGTCGGTGCAGTATTTCAGCTTTTGTACCAAGACTACTTGGGGAGGAAAGAAGGAGCTATTTATGGTCCTTCCACATGTAGATTTCTGTCCTATCTCAGCTGGAGGGTGGAGCTTAACCCATTGGTGAGCACTGCCATGGAAGGACTCTCCAGGAAAATACAATTACGGTAAATTGGGTTTCAATTGACTTTTTTACGATTCTCTAACAAGCGCTTACCAAAGAACTGGGCACATTATAAAATAACAAATAGTGACAGAACATACCTTGCTGCAGACTAGACACACATAACTTAGTTCCAGATCTTGCATGAAGGCCTCAGTTGAGACTGGTGAACCTGCTTGTAGAACAAATTATGTGGCTGTTTATACCCTCCATGCTGACATCACAGATCATGATGTTGAAAGCAGAGGAGTTAAACCTGGAGCCCACACAATGAATCCATTATCATATTTAATCCCAACTCCAGTCCTCAAGTACCCCTAACAGTCCAGGTTTTAAGACTATGCTCACATTAGCACAGGTAGCTCACTCAGTTTGACCTGGACTGTTAGGGGTACTTGAGGACTGGAGTTGGGAAAAACTGCTGATAGAAACCAGTAGTCAACCTAGAGGGGGCTATACTTTTTTCCCTCATACAGTAGAACCACCAGCAGGTAACATATGTCTTCAACTCTTTAAGTAATTTTCTGCCAGAAGGGCCAGTAACACATTTCTTTACAATTATTTGCTACTATTCTATATCAGAGGAGATTTCAGAAGAAGGGCCCTCATTCCCAGCTTTACATGATGGATTTTTCTTTTCTTATTGACAGGTTTTCCAGTGATTGTGCCACAGAGTGTGGAGGTTAAGTCAGAGAAAGAAGAGCCGAACACTGAGGAAAGTCTGACAATCATAAAGATTGAAATGGATTCATTTCCTATTGGTGGTAAGTACCCTTATAACCCCACTTGCCTTTATTCAAATTGTTTAAAAAGTTAACTGACGTCTACAATATTGGGGAAAATAATATTAATGCAATAATAGAATTACAAGCTACATGTTCTAATAACCTTTGAAAATCATGTGTTTTATTAATGTTGTTGTTGTTATTGTTGTTGTTATGATAATATTATTGTTATTGAGGTTTGAACATTTTGATTGCACCAAAAACTGTTTCCAGCACTCCAGGTTAATAATCACGTACAATCACTTACTTTTCACTTCCAGTTAGGAATCGTTATGTAGTCACATTAAAGGAGTATTCAGGGTTAATTACCTCTCATAGGAAGTCCGTAGGCCTGCTGGGTGTTCTGGAAAAGCTACGTGCAGCATAGTGGAGTAATATGGCTCTCAATTGAGTATAAAGGTTGGAAATGGGTCCCTGACCTTCAACGGATGTGATGGAGCACATTTGGAAAAAAACAATAATTTGAAGATCACCTTCCACTGTGTGACCAGTGTATTCTGCCTGTGCTCATAGCCTCTAAATGCCAAGATTAATTCAGAAGCTTGACCCTCTCTAATTTCTCTATTTACCCTTTCCTCTCCCTGACCTCATCACCTCATCTCATCTCTGAATCCTCCTTTTCACTTCCATTTACCCCTCCGTTCTGTAGAGACCTGCGTTTCATTAAGCCAAATGCTCTCAGCTCCACTTTGCTCTCCCTCTTCTCTCTGTTCCTCTACTGACCCGGACAACCTTGTTATGAAGTCTAATTTTGCCCTATCTTCCTCTAAAGATCTACATGCCCCACTTCTTCTCTGTCACTTTCACCCTTCTAACCCCAGACCTTGGTTTAACTGCCATACATGAATGCTTTGCTATTACACGCGCTCTAATGCTCCTAGAGGCAATATCATAGTCGCTTGAACGATCTAAAAAGAACAATCTTGAGGAAGTATATCTGTTTTTGTTTTGTTTTTTAAATAATTATTAGGGCACTTCTGATTTTAATGGCACTGTAGCTCATACATAGCACATATAGTGCTGCTTAAATTTTAACCCTTTAGGCGCCGCATGTTTGTCGTGCACTCCATGCTGTAGCATTTTCATTTCCTCTCTTTTCTCTATGCCGTGGAAGAAATACATACGATTGTATAATATTGGTAGTGTAGAACCTACTGAAATGGGTCTACTGTGACGTATGCTTCAAATATTTAGGCCAAAGTATTTAACTAAGTGACCCATTTTTATGAAGACTGTATATAGATAATTTATAAGGGATCTGTCTGGATACCTAAGATGGCTGCCCATAAGAAGTGACCTCACACCCTCACTGAAGCTACCGTGACCTGCCCCTCATTTCCTGACAGGAAGGCAGCTTCTCTCTATCCCTCATTGCCAGCAGCTTCTTCTGGCCTTTAAATAGCAGGCAGTTGCTCCCTGGCGTTTCTTGTGCAAAGTACTCTGTACCTGGTTCTGTTTGAGCTCTGCCTTTACCTCAGTGATTGCCTGCTTGTGCTTTACTTCTGCTTGGACTTGACTATCCCTGCCTGCCGCGACCCCGGAATTGGACTTGACTACACCTGCATCGCAGGCTTCAGATCCCAGGCCAAGGTCGGTGTACTACTCCCTACCTCTGCCCTGTGGGTTCATATCCTGTCTTGCAGTCAACAACATTACAGATAATATACATTGTAATGTACCAAATGATTTGTCCAGTTGGATGAATTATTGGAGCCTTTTTGTCTCTTGCTGTATACATATTTGGGGGGAGGGTTAGTGTGCATGTGTATTTGGGGGGTAGTAGTGTATGCGTGTGTATTTGGGAGAGGTAGTAGTGTGTCTTTAATTGGTGGGGGGGGGGGTCAGCATGTAACCCATCTGGTATTAGTGTTTTTAATGTAAAAATCCCCAAAGTTTCCCTCTGTGATAGGGTCCATATAATGTCCCCACCTCTCCGATTTTATTTGGACACACTATCACTCTATATTTTAAACATTAAGGATCCCTCTTATGTATCCGTTTAAAATGTTTTGGAACACTGTGGGTTAATAATTCCTTTTTGATATTCCCAATGTGCTCGCGTATGCGGACATGCGCAGGTCTAATTGTGCGTCCTGCAAACGGACTTTCAATCAATTAGTCGCAACATGGGGAAGAACATCAGGAAACTTTAAGTTATAAAAACTCTGCTCAAGAATGTTTCATCCAGTAACTACCGCAGTAGACACCCTGTCCTTTCCATGGAAATTCCAACTCGCATTTGTTCCCACCAATTCCTCTGTTCCCAAGAGTTCTCAGGAAAATCGGACAATACGAGGCACACGTAGTTAGAGCAGAGAAAGTATTGCACTCACATGTGACGAAGTCAAGCGGGGATTTTGGTTACTATGTTTAACCACACTGATGTTGTAGATTCTCCGTTAACAGGACAACTCTGGTGATGTGTACCGTCTCCAGTGGCAGGACTCGCAGTATCATACAGGATCACCGGTAGCAGGATATTTGTCGAGATTGGTCCAATCTCTTACCTGGCGACATCAGTGTGGTTAAACATAGTAACCAAAATGCCCGCTTGACAAGTGAGTTCAATACTTTCTCTGCTCTAACTGTTAGATACAGTATTACACTATTGTGTGCTTTTTTTCTTTTTCTTTATATATTTCCAATTCTGATGAGACTGTGCGCATTTGGAACCTTCTTCCTCAACTACTCAAGTGGCCCAGAACGAACCCATTTGTTATCCGGTGCGGCACCCATCAAGGAAATTCATATATTTGGACTATAACGTATCCTTCTAGCTCACAGTTTTTTTGCGCTTGTTTCTTTTCCCTTTTTAAGGCACATGTAGTGGCTGTACTCCCGAACTGGCCATGCAGAGCCTGGTTCCCACAGGTAATTCAACTTTTACTAGACAAACCGTGACAACTGCCGATGTTTCAAGGCCTCCTATTCCAGGGTCCAGTGCAACATCCCAGACGAGGGGAATGAAATTTGTTTGCATGGAGGTAGAGTGGGAGCTGCTCAGATCAAGCGGGCTGTCGCACAAGGTGGCACAGACAATGGCTGCAAGGAAAAGAACTACTTCTACAGTATATCATAGAATCTGGCAGCAATTCCATCAGTGGTGTGAGCAACAAGGTGTAAGCTTCTTGGAGCCACCTATTCCTGAAACTAGAGTTTTTGCAAGAAGATCTAGAACAATGGCTCAGGTGTCGGCATTATTGGCTCTACTAGGGAGACTTTTGACCGCCATAGATCTCATAAGTAGATTTTTCCAAGCTTGGAAGAAAATCAATCCACAAAAGAGGGACCTAGTTCCGGCTTGGGATTTGTCATTGGTATTATGGGCTGTAACAGATGCCCCCTTTTGAACTGCTTTCTCAAGCTTCAGGCATGGATTTCCTGTTTATAGCAGTAACGTCGGCACTTAGGATTGGTGAATTACAAGCTTTGTCCATTAACAAACCTTTCCTTATTTTTCATCAAGACAAGGTCAATGGATTGTAACAGCTATCAGGAAGGCCTATACTATTCAAAATATCCCATACCCAGATCTGGTAAACGCACATTCGACAAGGGCCATGGCCACCTCATGGGCAGCGAAGGCGCAGGCTTCCCCCACAGAATTATGCAGGGCAGCAGTATGGACGTCAAGTAATACATTTAGTAAGAATTATTGTTTGGATGTACAAGCCTCAGCAGACGCATGCTTTGGAAGAAAGGTCCTGCAGTCCGTTGTCACCACTTAAATAAAAATCATATATAAGTGTCAGGGAGTTTGGTGTTTTATTCTAAGCCCTCTCCCTTTTGTTTTATGTGGGTACTGATTTGGCAAGTCCCATTGGTGACCACTGCCATGTGGACAACATTGAAATAGAAAATTGATACTAACTTTCTGTAATTTTCTTTTCCTGGAGAGTCCTTCCCTGGCAGTGCTCACCAATTCCCTCTCAAAGTTTAGATCGAAGATGTTTCTAGTTATATATTTCAGCTTTTGTACCAAGGCTACTTGGGGAGGAAAGAAAGAGCTATTTATGGTCCTTCCACAGGTAGATTTCTGTCCTATCTCAGCTGGAGGGTGGAACGTAACCCATTGGTGAGCACTGCCATGGAAGGACTCTCCAAGAAAATACAATTACAGTAAATTGGGTTTCAATGGACTTTTTTACGATTCTCTAACAAGCGCTTACTAAAGAACTGGGCACATTATAAAATAACAAATAATGACAGAACATACCTTGCTGCAGACTAGACACACACAACATATTTACAGAACTTGCATGAAGGCCTCAGTTGAGACAGGTGAACCTGCTTGTAGAACAAATTATGTGGCTGTTTATACCCTCCATGCTGACATCACAGATCATGATGTTGAAAGCAGAGGAGTTAAACCTGGGGCCCACACAATCCATTATCATAATTAACCCCAACTCCAGTCCTCAAGTACCCCTAACAGTCCAGGTTTTAAGACTATGCTCACATTAGTACAGGTGGCTCACTCAGTTTGACCTGGATTGTTAGGGGTACTTGAGGACTTGAGTTGGGAAAAACTGCTGATAGAAACCAGTAGTCAACCTAGAGGGGGCTATACTTTTTTTCCCCTCAAAGAACCACCAGCAGGTAAGATATGTCTTCAACTCTTTAAGTAATTTTCTGCCAGAAGGGCCAGTAACACATTTCTTTACAATTCTTTGCTACTATTCTATATCAGAGGAGATATCAGAAGAAGAGCCCCCACTCCCATCTTAACATGATGGATTTTTCTTATTGCCATGTTTTCCAGTGGTTGTGCCACAGACTGTAGAGGTTAAGTCAGAGAAAGAAGAGCCGAACACTGAGGAAAGTCTGACAATCATAAAGATTGAAATGGATTCATTTCCTATTGGTGGTAAGTACCCTTATAACCCCACTTGCCTGTATTCAAATTGTTTAAAAAATTAACTGACGTCTACAATATTGGGGAAAATAATATTAATGCAATAATAGAATTACAAGCTATATGTTCTAATAACCTTTGAAAATCATGTGTTTTATTAATGTTGTTGTTGTTGTTGTTATGATAATATTATTGTTATTGAGGTTTGAACATTGGTAGCAGCAAAAATTGTTTCCAGCACTCCAGGTTAATAATCACGTACAATCACTTACTTTTCACGTCCAGTTAGGACTCGTTATGTAGTCACATTAAAGGAGTATTCAGGGTTAATTACCTCTCATAGGAAGTCCGTAGGCCTGCTGGGTGTTCTGGAAAAGCCACGTGCAGCATAGTGGAGTAATATGGCTCTCAATTAAGTATAAAGGTTGGAAATGGGTCCCTGACCTTCAACGGATGAGATGGAGCACATTTGGAAAAAAACAATAATTTGCAGATCACCTTCCACTGTTTGACCGGTGTATTCTGCCTATGCTCGTAGCCTCTAAATGCCAAGATCAATTCAGAAGCTTGACCCTCTCTAATTTCTCTATTTACCCTTTCCTCTCTCTGACCTCATCACCTCATCTCATCTCTGAATCCTCCTTTTCACTTCCATTTACCCCTCTGTTCTGTAGAGGCCTGCGTTTCATTAAGCCAAACGCTCTCAGCTCCACTTTGCTCTCCTCCCCCTTCTCTCTGTTCCTCTACTGACCCGGACAACCTTGTTATGAAGTCTAATTTTGCCCTATCTTCCTCTAAAGATCTACATGCCCCACTTCTTCTCTGTCACTTTCACCCTTCTAACCCCAGACCTTGGTTTAACTGCCATACATGAATGCTTTGCTCCTACACTCGCTCCACTAAATGCTCCTAGAGGCAATATCATACTCGCTTGAAGGATCTAAAAAGAACTATCTTGAGGAAGTATATCTGTTTTTATTTTATTTTAAACTAGCTGAGAGACCTGGCGTTGCCCGTGAGTTAAATTTCCCGCTATGAGGGGGGGGGGGGCAGTGAACAGGAGGGGGGGACAGTGGGGGGAGGGGTGGTTAGTGTATGTGTGTGTTTGAAAATGACACTGTTTTGCACGGAAAAACAATAATAAAACCTAACGGGACTAATCATTCTGAGATGCATTTTATCCCCAACATATTTTTTATATTCCCTTATTCTGATTAAAGTAAGTTTGTCGTATGTTAATGCTTATACAGTATACAGTATACCTATTAGTATGTGCAGTATATGTATGTGTTTGTGGGGGTGTAATTTTCATGCATGTGTTGCGGCTCTCTGAATATTTTGGACAATTTTTTTTTTATAAAATGGCTTTTCATTGAAAGGTTGCAGACCCCTGCCTTAGTCAATCAATACAGTAATAAATACAAATGATATGTTTTAAAATTAAATCACTGAGCTTCTAGATACAACTTTCAGGGCTTTCGTGGCCTCCATCAAAATCATTGGGGAAACTGGATATCAAGGGGCAACAACCTTAAAACTATGGGTTAAAAAGTGAATATTGTTAATTAAGCAGTGATAAAGTACATTTTGCAAATTATTTTATTAGTATTTTGCTTTCAGTCATTTTGATTTACAGATAAATAATTTCAGTTCTATATTTTTTGTTTACTCCTGTTAGAGAACTTCCTGAAGGAGGAGCACAGCGAGAGCTCTGAGATGTCCAGAAACCATCTGATTCCTCGTAGCCCTGAAGCGCCAAAATCCAATGATTCCTGTCACACGTTGGACACATGCAAGGAACCAGTGTCAGCAGAGAATTCCTTTATTTGTACAGAGTGTGGGAAACAACTCAGTAATAAGAGGAGCCTCCTAAGACACGAGAATATTCATAAAAAGGAGAAACATTTCAAATGTACAGTGTGTGGGAAAAAATTCAGCAGTATGGAATATCTCCTCAAACACCAGATTATTCATACTGGGAAGAAACCTTTCAAATGTGGAGAGTGTGGGAAATGTTTCTCTCGGAAGATTGGCCTCATTGAACATAAGGGGATTCACACAGGGGTAAAACCATTCACATGTACAGAGTGTGGGAAAAGTTATTCACGGAAGATCAGCCTCTTCAGACACCAGATGACTCACACAGGGACAGGACCATTCCCATGTACAGAGTGTGAGAAACAATTCAGTATGAAGGGCAGCCTCCTCAAACACCAGATGATTCATACAGAGGCAAAACCATTCTCATGTACAGTGTGTGGGAAACATTTCATTAGTAATGTCCGCCTCATCGAACACCAGGTGATTCATACAGGGGCAAAACAATTCCCATGTACAGAGTGTGAGAAAAGCTTTTCACGGAAGGAAACACATGCGTGTCATTGAATTCTGCACATGCGTGTCTATGGAACTAAGTTGAAACACATACCGATGCAGTCTTTTCTATCTTATCAGCTGCCAGGGGAATGGGATTGAGCAGTATGCTAAGTGTAAAACCCTCTGTGGGACAGTCCATAGCAGGCTGTAATGGGCCACGGGATTAAGACTGCTGGGGTCCCTACATCTGTCTGTAACAGACGCGCACAGAGTGAGACTGAATCAGTCACTCTACCTGCGCGCCTCTAACAGGCGATCGCGTGGCTTTTATTTGAAAAACACAGTTTTAAAGCAGGGGGTCTTCGGAGCTGAACTGTATTCATTTCAGCCTCTGGGAACCCCTGCTTTTCCAGTTACAGGCCCTGTTTTGGGGTGCCGGTATGTTGTCACGTGACTGGGACATTTAAACAATGAAGGGGGATACCGGCACCTCATAACAGGCCTGTAACTCGGGAAGCAGGGGGTCTCTGAGGCTGAAATTAATGTGGTTCAGTTAAGGAGAACCCCTGCTTCAATACAGTTATCAAAATAAAATAAAAAATGCTTCATTACCTTAGCGGATAGCTGCTAAGGCAATGAAGGGATAGGCCAGAGTACCTGGTTAATTGTGAGTAGAGGGGGTCGGTGAAGGGGGTAGTTGCCACAGGGTGGGTGGTTGTGCCTATCTTGAAGTTTGTGGGAGGGGTTAACCGCTTAATTACCTTAGCGGTAGTAACAGCTCACACACACACACACACACACACACACACACACACACCTAAACCCCGCCCCCAGCACGCTCTGACCTCCCCGGCAGCCTGCTATTGAAGAAAAAAAACACATCCTCCTAATGCTGCTGCCCCCGCGCACCGCAAAACCCGGGTTAATTAATTTATTTAATTAACTGGCGCCCGGACAGAGTCATCGCGGGCCGCACAGAGAGGCCAGACGGGCCGCATGCGGCCCGCGGGCCGTATGTTGTGCAGGCCTGCTCTACACAATGTTCAATAGCCTGATGCGCAGAATTCCATGGTACTCTGTTGATTAATTCATGTGACAGCCAAGAACAGTGGAAAAAACTTTCAGTGCTCAAATGAGGCTTATGTAAGGCCTGTCATGTCACATTTGAGTGCAAATGGTACATCCCCAATCCGATTGGTTGGTGTACCATATAATAGCTTCCATTTTTTTTTAAAGGCTGTGACGTCATCTTAAAGGGAGGGAAGTCAGCCAATCAGGTAGCATAGGCTTCCATCCCTTTAAGATGATGTCACATCCTTTAAAAAAAACCCTCCCCCCTCCTCTCTCTCCCTCCCCCCTCCTCTCTCTCCCTCTATGTCCCAGGCCTTAGGCTCCTGAGAGCCATACAGGTAATATACAGCAGAAAATTTGTAATGAGCGCGCTGTCTCTCCAAACGATCCCCCTCTCACGGCTACCCGGTGTCACCCCGCAGCTCCCAATCTCCCGTGATCAGCGGGGCATAATCAGCAATACAAAAAACAAAAATAGGAGCGCATGAAAATTAAACCAGAAGAAACCAGAATTAATACATATATTTTTATCATGAAAAATCATTCATAATACAAAAAATACACATAATACAATAATATATTAATAACCTTATCTAAAATGACACAAATAAATTATACACGAGCCCTAGCCACACAGGAATACGGGATGTAAACACCCAGATGCACAACCCTAGTTGTAACAGGGAAGGAGAGGTGCTAGGAAAGCAAGATGTTATGAAAGATGTTATGAAAAAACAGATCTTAAGCACTAAAATTCCCCTTTGTGCTCCTCGTGGCAGGCAGGGCTCCACCAGCTACACAAGCTGACCGTCGTCACGGCCGTGAGTCGCTGCGTAATGATGTCACCAACGCGTTTCGTGTCACATGACACTTCATCAGGGCTTGGCCATAGACACTCAGAGAGGCACTAATATACCTCCCCTGGTTCCTATATTAACCAATAGGGAACTATGTCTTATTTCAGGCTGTCAGGCCATCCAATCAACTGCTCACATACTAATTAACAAATCAATATAACTAAATGCTAATAGTGATTTAGAAAAATGATGATAATAAATACATAACACTTACTAAAAATACACACACAAATACATGACATAACAAAATGAACTATAATTGATTCAAAATAACACATATAAATAAAAACGATTTAAAAGTTAATTTAAAAAAATGACCCAAACAATGATTATTGATTAGTCTATTGTTACTCATCATACAACATACTTATAATGAATTAATGTGTAAACATAAAGATTTTCAGAGCTATTTGAGCTCTAGACTCCTCACAATTACATCATTGTCCATACCTTAAAAAATAAAATATAAAATAATATATATTATAAAGAACAAGAGATAAACAACATTATCGCAGCTTGTCCTGATTAACCTATGAGTGTCAGAGTTAAGCCTCGCAGGACACCCTTAAGAAGGTACAAAGATAAATCCCCCCTTAACTAGATTAAAAAAATTAGACCATATGGACATAAATCTACATTCATCACACACTGAGTACTTATATAATCCTTAAAAATTAATCCTTAAAAATTAATTATATGTTACTATCTAATGTGATAAAAGCCATAGTAGGAGATGTTAGAGATTACATGTGTTGATACATACATCGCAGCCTACTGTTTAACTAAATGAGTCAGAGCAATGCTCGCAGGACTCAATAACCTTATATCAAAATCTGTTCCATATTATCATTAAGTGAATAAATTTCACAAATGACCATATTGGCACAAAGCCTATGAAAATAACCTCATTAACCCCCTAGAGTAATAATGAACTTAATGACCAGTCTCATACTACCCTATGGGTATTTGATGTTATTTTGAAAGTTATTTGAGAAAGTTATTTTTGAAATTTATTTGAGAAAAGGGGCCAATTCTATCTGCTCATTTAACCCACCAGGTGACTTGCTTTCCAAAGTATAAATCCAGAATTGTTCCCTTTGGAGCAGGAAATTATCCCTATCACCCCTCCTGGGATCTCTGGATACTACTTCAATTCCCCTAAAACGTAGGGTATCCACCTCTCCTTTATGGTGGGTCAAAAAATGTTGTGCTAAATTATGGATAGTTTTGCCCTTCTCTAAATTAAGTCGTGCATTTTTAATCCCATTAATGTGCTAACCAATACGCACTTTAAGTGGTCTGATGGTTTTCCCTACGTAAATTAATGGACATGAACAATTGATAACATATACAACAAACGTAGTTGAACAGTTTATAAAATGATTCACACATATTCCTTCCCATTGTTGCTATTACAGATCACTTTATCCTTGCTCATATGTTTGCAAACCACACATCTGCCACATGTATAGTTGCCCATTGGCTTAGCAAGAAAGTTGCCACTAACAGTAAGATTTTTATTGTTTTCGCTAGTGGCCTTCTTCAGAGCTCTAGGTGCCAGCCGATTTGTAATATTTTTGGCTTTTCTGAAGGCTACTTTGGGCCTAGAGGGCAACGTTTCCTTTACAATGGGGTCCATTTCCAGGATATCCCAGTGTCTACTGAGAATCCCTCTTATCTTATTTTCCTGTCTGCAACAACCTGTCACGAAAATGGGTGTATCACTGAAACTCTTTTTCTTTTTAACCAGTTGTTTAGATTTTGGAATAAGTAATTCTTTCCGAGACATTCCTCTACTCTTTTTAATAGATTTACTTATAAGTTCCTCATCATATCCTTTTTCTTTAAACCTAGTAGCAAGACTTAGCGTTTGTGTGTCAAAATCAGTGATTTGTGAATAATTCCTACGGACACGCAACATTTGCCCATACGGAATATTATCTGACCAGAATATGGGATGGTTACTGTTGCGGTCCAAATAGGAATTGACATCTACTGTTTTAAAAAACGATTTCGTGACAATATTGTTATCCTGAATGGTAATTTTCAGGTCTATGAAATTAATTTCACTATTATTATTTTCCCCACTGAAAGTCAGATTTCTCTCATTATTATTTATACTTATAATAAATGAATCCAGGTCATCCTGTGTACCTGACCAGATGATCAAGATGTCATCTATATACCGTCGGTAATATTTAAGATATTTTCCATAGGCATTATTGTTCCAAATAACATCTAGTTCCCACTTTCCCAAAAACAAACCAGTGTAATTGGGAGCGAAACGTGTCCCCATGGCCGTCCCTGTGGTCTGGAGATAGAATTGTCACTCAAAAGAAAAATAATTATGATGAAGTATAAAATTAACACTATCTATAATAAATTTCTGTTGTGCATCGGTTAAAGAATTATCATTGTGTAAAAAATGGGTGATTGCTTCCAAACCTTGGGTGTGACGTATGCAAGTATAGAGAGGCTACATCTAAATTAACCCAGATGTAATGCTCCTCCCAAGTAATGTTTTGTAAGGAATTTAGTACATCCATACTGTCACGTAAAAAGGAGGGTAGTGCTGCAGTAAGGGGTGCCAAAAAATAATCAACATATTGTGATAAATTAGCAGTGATGGAATCAATCCCAGACACAATGGGACGGCCGGGGGACTCTCTAATGTCTTATGTATCCTTGGTATGTGATACAGAATGGGAACTCGTGGACAGACTTTATACAAATAGGAAAATTCTTCACCTGACAGTACACCTAGATTACCAGGGGTAGTCAGGGGAGCGTGGATTCCCGCACAGTACGCCCTGGGTGCCCTAAGAGGGTGTTGTAAGATGGGTGTTAGGCTATTGCTGTTCTAGTCCCTTGAGGCAGATAGTGTGAGGCAACTGGGGGTTTAGCCTGTTAACTAGTCCAGGGACCATGGCCCAGAGCCCGCACTATGAGTGGCCAAAAGTATGAGATGCCCGTACTTAGGGAGATGCCCGGTACACTAGCCAGCACCCACATAAAACACACCACAGAGCACTTGTAGGAACCGTCAGCCAGTGCGGTGCACAGAGAAGGAGTTCTGCCTACCCTGGGGTATGCCATACATCATACTAGTGGGCAACAGTCAGAAATAGCATGCATAGAGCATCAGAGGGTGTCAGTGGTTCCAGTCAGTGTCTAGGAACGAGTTTTGCACTAGACACTGAGAATAGTGCAAGTATACAGTTGGAGGGCTCATCAAAGATGGTGGCCGTCACTACATGTGCTCCGCGGAGCATGAAAGAGTTAAAAATGGCGACCGCAACGCCATCCACGGCCCAGCAGTTAGCAGCCGAACTAAAATGGCGACTCCCGCCAATCCTGGAGCGCGCACGTGAATCGTGCAAAGAGACTGTGAGGCAAATGTGGAGGGAGATGTGCAGGAGTTTGGCGCCAAACCCAGATTCCCTGCAAAAGGAGCGGAGCGGCGCGAAAGCCGAAAGCCCACCCACCTGTGCTGTGACTGGCCGACAGACAAGGCCACATCACACTGAGAGAAGGAGTGCCCCTCCTCTTGTTTCCACCAGAGGGAGGGGGCACAAGGAGAGCCAATCAGAAATGCCCTACAAAAAGAAGGGAGGGACAGGAAGTGAGAGCGAGGAACTTCACTTCTGTCTGGCATTCGAGGAGCAAGGAGCTAACAAAGTAAACTGTTCAACACCTGCGCCAAACATGTCGGAGCTGAGCGCAACTATCTTCCAATTCCCAGGAGGCTTCCTGGTAGTGGAGGTCGAGGGCCGAAAGTACCTCCGGTGCCTGTGCGTACACTGTAGGACACCCGGATCGGCCGCAAGCACCAAAGCACGATGTCCTCAATGTGGCACGTTCTTCTTATGGCCTACCGAGCCATGGCCAATGATCAAGACCCCTCGGGGTGCCTCTCCGGGAACCCTAACGGAGGTGGCGGAGACGACCGACGAGGCTGCCCTAGTTCCCTGCACCCCTGCTGAGGTGGGAACCAAGGCCCAGCCAACTACAGAGCCGAGCAGAGATCTGGCGGAGAAGAGCGCGACCGCAGTGGAGGTACCGGAGCGGGCCCGTTTCGTACCCCTATCCACTGGCGGGGCCGCAAAAGACCCAGGTGACTCCCTAGCGGAGGACCCGATCAAGTCGTCTTCGGAGGAAGAAGATGGCATCTCATCGGTGGTGATGCGCCTACCAGCGAACCACCCTAGCTGTAACAAAGATGGTAGTCCACTTACCGGAGAGACGGAGCAAACGAGTCCAGACACCTCCCGACGGCGAGCGCTGGTGCGGCCTGAGGCCCGTAGAAGTCCCACGGCCGTGGTGACTCCCAGTGCGGCGGAGACGGCGTCGGAGACGGATCCAGAAGGACCCGAGTACATCAGCCTGCAGCGGAGCGGTAAGGAGACTCCCCCACCCCCTTACTCCCACCAGGCGAAGAAGGAACCTGCAGATGATGAGAAGGAGAGGCGTGTGGCCTACTTACCCGTCCGCGGACCTGATGATCCACCACCGCCCCTTCTGGTCCTCGACGCACTTCCGGTGCATGACTACGGCGCGGGTGGTGATTCCGCGGGCGGCAACGATGACGTCACTTCCGGGTCCGACTGGAAAAGAGGCCTGGGAGCGCTGTTCTCCCCACGGAGAGCAGCAATGGCAGCTGCAATGGCCACACTGAGAAGCCAAGGCCCCTCCAGAGGACCACGGGGCTCAGCAGAAAGAGCAATCAAGAAACTGCCCACTGGTCTCAGGATTACCCCCTTGCTGGACATGGAGATGGACATTGCCCCAGTCCCAGCCCCTAGCACCCTTGCCCCGGCCACTGCCCCTGCCCCGTCACGAGTATTACCACCGGGACCTAGTGGGGATAAATTAAATAAGAACCCCAAGTACTCCAAGGACTTGCGGGATTGGGAGTTAAGTGATGAAGGATCTGATGGGGAGATACCATATGATACTGTAATTCGTATACCTAACGCTGTACCATTTTCTCCTGTGTCTAGAGGGAGGGCCCGAGGGTCCCATACTACAGCTGAGGCTGGGCCTGAAAGCCCAGTGGTCCATAAAATGAACCCCACTAGGTACATCAACGCCAAAGGGAGAAGAGATTGCTCACGCTCTACAGAGGCGGGTACGTCCGGTGTCTCATCACAAGTGGAGTCGGAGTTAGATATTGGTAGCCCCTTATCAGAGTATGAGCACCGTGACAAGTGGTGGGCACCCCTGTACACTGGGTACCACAAAGGTATGGACCGCACCAGGTTCCTGTTAATCAGGAACAATATAGTTGATCATTGGTGGGCGGCAGGTACCTATACTCCCCAGGAGGTGGCGGATGAATTAGAGCACAGGTACCAAGAGATAGAGCAGAAGATTATTCTTCCTAAGGGGCGTAGTATTTTGTATGACGACATTGCTCCTGTAGAGCCAGTGTTCTGGGTACTGCCAGGCAGGGCGGGCCATAAGAAACTGACCAAGTTGAGTCGGGCAGACAGAGCCATAGTGTTCAGGTATAGGCAGTCCCACGGGTATGAGTATCTTTATGTGCCTGAACCCATAATGAGAGAGATTGAAGAGAACCGAGACAGGTGGCTCAGAGAGGCCGTACAAGAATACTTAAGAGCAAAGTTTGGTAAGGTGGGTTACCACAACGAGGACCGAATCAGTGAGGTGGTCCGGGTCTGGAGTATAGGACGGTGCATACAGTATACATGCACAGTGTAATTTACCGGCCAGAGTCTGGGTCAGTACAGCCCTACTATATAACAATAACTGACCATAATGGGAGAAAGGTATGGAAGCCTGACCCAAAGCACTATTACTAGTTGGTTCTCCCCGTTGTGAGTACCCGGCTACTGTTGTTGTTACGCCATCTGGTGGATGGCTTGCTAATGTCCTAACATGCAATGTGATGTTTCCCAGGTTTGTTCTCCGCAGGATGGTGCTGCTAAAAGTAGGTCCAAGTGGGGACCATTGGATTCCACCAGAGGGAGAGTGTAGCCCCTCTAAGAAATAGTGGGCTACTTCTCCTTCTCCTACTGGAGTAAGCCCTGGTAAGGGCAGGCGCCAGTAGTAATCATGGGTTTTTCCCCCCACCAAGCCCTGCTTCTAGTGATAGAGGTAGGCCCCTGACTCTGTGGCAGGCCTGAGACAGAGGGGAGGTCCTGCTGACATCATAAGGGGCAGGGCTGTACTCTATTTAGTGGGCTGCTCCTGTGTGTGTCTGGTCAGTTCAGTCTGGTGGAGTGCGCAGTCAGTCTGGAGTGTTCAGTCTGGAGAGCGTCAGTTCTGTGAGAGCTTAGAGGAAGGAGTGGAGTCTGATCTGGAGTCATGATGAGAGTGTCAGTAGCGGGAGTGAGGAGTATGTGAGCTGCACAGTTCAGAGACAGAGAGAGCTGAGTCAGTCTGGAGGAGACAGGGGAGAAGAACTCAGAGCCCATCTGAGTAGAGCTGATACAGCTACAGTGGACCAATGCCCCTCACCCTGCAGGGGGTGAGGGGGGAGATATAGCCTCACCCAGAGGGTCTACCATGGGGTGGAGGCAGGGGTATTGAGGCCCCAACCAGGCCATCCTGCAGGGGTACATTCCTGGAGGAGAAGGAGGGAGGAAGAGACCTTGTTCATATGCGGAAGTACTGCTGCTAATGAACTGCTGCTGTGTGTGAGCTAAGAGACAATAAAGACTGCTGTTTTACATAAGACTGTCTGAGATTGGAATCTCTCGCCCTGGGAACAGGGCTTTCTCTGGGAAGATTCCAACCTATCCCCTAGGTTTCGCCAGAGAATGGAGGCGCTGCACCACAACCACTAAAGAATGGAGGCCATTACCCCAGAAGCCTGGCCCTGTTATCCCCCACACCAACGCGGGAGACTCAGGCCCTCCTGTTCCAAGCAGTATGCACCACCATACACATGTAGCCAGCCCTCAATACACCTTAGAGGCACGATCTGTGTCGGGGGGGGGGGGGGGGGGGGGGGCGGGGAACATGGGCTACACAAGTTTACCAAAAAGCTCCACATAAGGACCTTTGGATTCATAGGGATAAAATAAACTGTTAGGTCTATATGGTATATGCATAATGATTTTAGCATCTTCACTTTCCAAATAAAGACCCAACAGATCCTGCAGAGTATCTATATCTTGTGGTGCTTGTGAATTCCCACAGCTAGAGTTGTCTATATTGTCAATAGCCCTAACTCTACTGTTATCTTCCACAAGTTCCAGCATATCACAATAGAATGATGAATCTACATTCATTGCCGTACCTATTACGCCATCATCTATCAAATCATTATCAATGTTGATTGATGGTGTAAAGGTGTCCCCCATTATCTGTATAGATTCCTGTAGACCTCCACACGATTTGTCATATTTTTTAGAGATCTTGGCATAATGTCTTTTTAATGTGATTTTACGTCTATATTTCTGTAAATCAACATACATATTAAACTCATTCGGTGGACCAACAGGAGCAAAATTCAGTCCTTTATTGAGCACTTGAATTTGTGCAGGGGATAGAGTATAATTGGAAAGATTATAAATCCCTAATTCTTGGAGACATCTGTCTGCACAAGTCTCTTCGGCGTGTGTATTTGTTTTGGTTCCCTTACCTCTGCTCCCCCTATATTTACTTTGTTTCGCCCTCCTCTCAACCATGACACTGGATCTAGGGATTGTTGTATAAACTGTTTCTTTTTCGGGATTATATACAGCGTCAGTAGCGTCTGTATTCACAGGGAATACCTATTACAGTAGTATTGCTGCTTTAAATGCATTGTGTCTGCACAGAACAAGCAGGGGAGGTGTGAGCACAGACAGAACATCACAGCAAGCAGAGGGAGGGGGGGTACAGGAGGGAGGGGAGGACACAGGAGGGAGGGGAGGACACAGGAGAGAGGGGAGGATACAGGAGAGAGGGGAGGACACAGCTAGCAGGGGGATGGGAGGGACACAGAAGGGAATATCTGGTTTACAGGAGCGAGACAAATAATTATGAGGCGTCCCCTCCCCAGGTACAGACAGGGCTGTGTTATCATGCAGGAGAAATGAGCAGCTGCTGAGGGGCTGATAAAGGAGGGGCAGAGGATAAACGGGGCAGTAACCCCCATAAGGGTAGTGGGACTGTCCTCTTCTCCTGCACAATAGGAAGCTTCAGACATTCATTAGCTGCTCACATCCCGGCCTCCTGAGACCTGCAGTCTGGGCAAATAGCCACTAATGTACTGGGCAGCAGGGGACTGGGACCAGTGAGGGAGGAATACAGGGAGTAATCACAGGCCGGCAGGACTCACTCACAAGCAGCAACAAGGTAATCATGAGAATATATTAATATATCTGCTTAACCCCTATTTATGATCTATAACACACACAGTTATGGTGGGTAAAAAAAGTGACAGAAACCCTCCACTGTAAAGCATATAGCAAATGGAAATATTACTGTGTGCTGATTTGCATGTCTTAGACAGGTCTGCAGCACTGCCTCTCACCACTATCCCCCAGCACACACTGTACCCATTTTGGCTTTATTTTTGTTAAATAAATCATGACACCGTGTAATATGTCATGTGTTGTTGTTCATCTGAGGTTGTATTTACCTAATTTTAAGACCTGCTAAGGAACAGATGATTGTTATTATGTCCTGATATGTAAAACCATAAAATTCAAAGAGGGTGTACTTTCTTTTTCACACCACTGTACTACTCATTTTAGGGACCCTGCAGAGAGAGAAGTGGCTCAGCTCGATGGCTGTGTGTATTAACCCTTGTCACATACACAAGTCACAGGCTCACTAGTGTGTCATGTGTGACAACTGATAAGAAAGAAAATTAGACGATAAGGGGGTGAGGCGATCAAACCCCTATGTAATATGGTGAAAAGTGGGGTCAGGTTAGAGGGAGTTACTGCATGTTCTGCATTGCCCACTTCTCACTGTATAAAATAATAGAGAGACGGTGTCAGTGTGGAACAGAACTGCTGGACCGGAGAGCGTATCGGGAGCTTTTATCAAAGTCTCTCTAACGCCAAACTGGAGCACCAGATTTATCTGCTTCTTTTATTCATAGTATAGAACTGGACAGTATATTAATTTGTTACACTAAAATGACTTTGCTATTCTTATGGCTGTTGATCTCTGACTTTTTATACTACATGATTGTGTTACATAATCCTACACCATTGATGCATTTCGCACTGTTTGAAATTAAGTTCCTGTTTGAGGATGGACCATATGTTTGTTTAGGTGCCTCTGATGTTTGGGTTGTTTTTATGTTAAAAATCTTAGGTATGAAAGCTTATATGAATTTCTGTAAATTTGTCCAATAAAACAAAACATTTCTTCTGTTTCTTTTTTATACAGGCACAGCTGATATCCAACAAATATAAATCAAGGAACCTCATATCTCAGCACCTCCAGAGGAGCGCTGCTCACTACCAGCATGGATCCACACATGTTAAGTGAGTAGGGGAGCTATTTTGGTGGCTTTCAATCTGCAAGGAGAGAATATCTGGTATTTTGCAGTTATGCGACTTCAACACCCAAACTAATCTTGTATAAACCCGAACTTTCGTGGCTCCACAAGGGTGTCACATCAGAATAATCCATAAGGTAAATGCTCAGTCTCTCAGCCATATAGATGGTGTGGGCCGGGCATGGATGAAAATGTGGAATACAAACGGCTCTTTTATAAACCAAAGTATGTTTATTGAACGCAGTCCATAAACACTTCACATAGATATACACAGATAGCATGACACAATACACGCGGCAAAATATAAGCGCTTTAGAGAAACATCCTCTAGTAGGTTCCGGTCCTATCTAGAGGAGGTACTTATCTTGTGTTCCCCGTTGCGAAGGACGAAATGGAAACTTCTTTCATGGACACAGCGATGTGCTAAGAACTTTCATAATTGGCTGATTCAATATACGTTCATGATATATATATAGATATAAATCTATATAGATATAGATAGCTGCAGTGGAAGCGCTGTATGCTGGGTGACAATGGGGAAAGACAGGGTTGCAGACCTGTCTAAGACATGCAAATGAACATACAGTAATATTTACAGTAGATATAGATATATATAGATATATAAACCAACTGTAAATATTACTGTATGCTCTTTTGCATGTCTCAGACAGGTCTGCAACCCTGTCTTTCCCCATTATCGCCCAGCATACAGCGCTTCCACTGCAGCAAGGGATTCTGGGAAATGACATGCAAATGAGCACTCAGTGCCACCTTTTATATATATTTTTTATATATATATATATATATATATATATTTACACATATATGAATATATACATATTAGTTTCCTGTTAATCCATTGGTGACTACTGCCATAGGGACAAGTTCCACCCTTCAGCTGAGATGGGACAGAAATCTACCTGTGGGAGGACCATAATTTGCCATCCTTTCCTCCCCAGGTATTTCTTTTTCTGTCCTACCTAGCTGAGGTAGAGGTTAGTGTTTTTTACGTAGTATATTGGGGGCTTACCTGATTACCTTGTTATCGATACAGGGAAGTTGTCTTTCTCTCACGCTATTGCCTGGATGGCCGCGCTCCAAGGAGTTGGCTCTTCCGGGGACCAAAAGACGGTCATGCTGCAAATAGCCGCTTCGGCACGCAGCTCCTGAAACAGCTTCAGCAGGTGGGCAGGTGAGTGCTTGGTACCACGTAGACGCACGAGTAGCAGGGAGGAAGCTCGCGCAAGGCCACATGGTGTCAGAGAAGATATTTAAAAAGGAGGATTAAGACATGCAGAGGACAGTACACACTAGTCTGCTCAAGTGCAACAAGTAAAGGTGTAACTGCTGTAAGCCTACCATACGTACAGCTAGTCCTCGTTATCCAACGTTTCACTTTACAACTAATGGCATATCCAACGCTTTACAATGCAACCCTAAGGACTGTTTTATCGACGCCTAAATGCGTTATCCAAAGCCTAAAAGCGTTATCCAACGCTAACCGCCACTGATTAACATGGGACTCACTTAACAACGGTTTCACTATTCAACGCTACTACCAGAACGGATTCCGTTGGATAACCAAGAACTGACTATATGGCATATCCAATGCTTTACAATGCAACCCTAAGGGCCGTTTTATCGACGCCAGAATGCGTTATCCAACACCTAAATTAACTAACCGCCACTGATTAACATGGAACTCACTTTACAACGGTTTCACTATCCAACGCTACTTCCAGAACGGATTCCGTTGGATAACCTAGAACTGATTGTATAGGCACTGCTAAAGTCTGCAAGCCAATCAGGACTTAACCAGGATACATCATGGGTGCAAGCTCTTCAAAAACTGTGGGTGCTAAAGTCCCAATGTAAGCCCCAAGGAGGTAGTAGTGGTAGTCGTCAGTATATAAAGAGATCCAATTTTGCTTTTAATGTTCAGGAACCTATCACGCCCATGCTCACAATGGAGAAAGGTCGAGCAGATAACATCAGGCAGATACTGCAGAAAGTTGTATCATTGTGTGTGTGTGTGTGTTCATGGCTCAAAGTCAACTGGCAGCAGTCAGGTCTGCAAAAACACAACACTCACAAGTGTGACACTTGAAATAACACAGGGATTGACAAACTACTGTAGATCTTGTGACATTTCTTCCTTTATGTCAAAATTACAATATTCAACCCCTGCTTTTTTACTCTGCATATATGCATATTATAATCAACTGACCTTTACAAAATCATTACATTATACAGATCAACCCCGTAATAACGCGATCCGTTACAACGCAAATCCGCTTATAAGTGTAACGTTCGGCCTGCCCACAAGCCAGACGAGACGCCGGGACTGAGGTGGAAAGGAGTAATACCACACACCTCACAGTAAACGGGGGCACGGCCGGAGTGTGGAAGTAGCGTAGATGATCCGGGTATCAAACTTAGAGAGGGTACCGTACTTGCCAACTCCAGCGTGGTAAGGTAAAGTCCGTAAGCCAATAGTCTTGGGATGGAGAGAGCAGCGTAGTAGAGTGTCCGTAAGCCATGTCCAAGGTATATAGAAGTCTGCAATGTAGAATGTCCAAAGCCAAATCCAAGGGGTTCCAGAAAGCAGCGTAAACGGAGTCCAAAGCCAAAGGTCAAATCCAGGGAGGTCAGCAGAATATCCAGGGACAGGAACAGGAACTGAAAGACAAAAGGGTCCAGGCAACAGCAGACAGCACCAAGGTACAGAAGCTATGCAGAGCAAGGAGGTAATGGTGAGGGGAGATTAAATAGGGGGCTGGGACCTATCAGAGGAAGGGGAGGAACAGAGGAGCGGCCCTAGGGAGGACCTGATAGGGGAAGGGCCTGGGGGCGGTCCTGATGGAGCAGGGACAGGGAAGCGTTTGATGCGAGCGCCGCGTCAACGAAGTCAGAGAAGGTGGAGTCAAGCGCCCGGCGCCAGTAAATTGAAGCCTGGGTCCGCGCGCGCCCGTAAGGGTGACGCGCGCGCCCCGTAAGTGCGGGAGCAGTCGTGGAGGGGGCCGCAAGAGGAGAGGCGCGCCACTGGGGAGCCTGGGCGGCACAGAGAAGAGGTAAGGAGGCGCTGAAAGCGGGTGTACCCGCAGCGCGGATCCTTACAATAACGCGATGCAAGCGTGGCTCCCAGTTTTCATATTTATGAATACTTTACAACACAATTATTGGTATCTTTAATACTTTATTGTACAATGCATACAATCGTACATTATTTCTAACGCGATCTGCTTATAGCGCAATGCGATTCTTTGGACCACAAGCACAGCGTTATAAGGGGGTTGAGCAGTATACAACTGCACTGAAATGATTGCCCTAAAGTTAGTAGCAGTACTCTTGTGATTTAGGTTTTTCTTAAAAAGAGATGGCTATAATTACTGATATAGATATTATGTCAGTACTCCAGGGTTATAACAGGAGATTCCAGTGGCCAGAGCGCCTACAGAACCAACTGTTAGAACGAAGGTATGCAGCAAAAACCCATTGATCTTATGTCAGATTTCATGTCATGGATGCACGACATGGTAACCCAGGTCATTGAAGCAGCCTCTTCAACGTCTGCCCAGGACAGGCCAGAAGCGGACAAGATCATTTACTAGCTTGGAAAGCCGACAAGATTAATCTTCTGAGAATTCAGAGGGCGAACAATTCAGCAGGATGAAACTGGAAATGGAGTCTTCAGAGAGTGAGTTTTCAGCAGAGGAAGAATTGTCCACTTTTGGTCTAGCCACTTCTCAAGGCAGGAAGAGAGATCTTACAGACCGAGGACGAGCCTTCCCTTTTCGGAACTTAGAGATTGCCTATTCAAGTTCCTTCTTGGTCCATGAAGGGTGGAGGAGATGATCAAAGGAGAGCGGTCCCAGCCAGACAAAAAAGCTGCGTTGACTCAAGACTTCCAGTGCAGGTAGGAGCTCAGTGGCCAAAACAGCAGGGGGCAGGCAAGGAGGCGTCTGGTTCATAGGTAAGGGTCCAGGGCAGGTGGCAATAATCAGATGGGGTCACAAGCAGGGGTCCAGGGCAGGTGATAAAAATCATGGTCGGTGTCACAAGCAGGGGTCGGCAGCTTGAAATCCGCAGGGGCAGTGCAAGAACAGATGAAGAAAAGCCTAGTGCAGGCAAGGGCCTTTTTATTCAGGGTCACGCACAAAATACAAGGACTGGTTCAGGCAGAGGTCAGAGAACACAAAGCAAATGCCAGGAAGAACAGGAAACTATAAAGACAGGCAGGGACAGAGGACAGAAGCACCAAGAGGAGACAGAGGAAAACCCAGAGCAGACAGAAAACACACCCAGTGGGCAAACAGGAACTGTGTCTGGGAGCAGGAAGACACAAAAACACACACAGAGTGCCTGCTCAGCCTACCGATATGGTTATAACTTTCTAGAGTGGTGCTGTCAGGGTATACATATTGGATAACACGAGAGAGAGAAGACCCTACTAGGGTCCAACGAAGGAATACAAATTTTCCCTACCTGGATGAAATTCTGATAACGGCACAAGACCGAGTCCTCTTAGTCCAACACCTATCAAGAATGCTACAAATCATTTCACATCACTGCTGGTTGGTCAACACGGAAAAGCCAATTAAGGCCAACCCAGAATCTCAGATTCCTGGGAATGGAGTTAAACACACAGCAAGGCCGAGTGGTTCTTCCTACCGACAAAAAAGAAAATGTATTTTGTCAATGCATCAGCGACCATACAGGTGGTGAAGTTGGTCAGGTGGCATAGAAGAACGTATCAACAAAACATCTTACGCCATTGGCAGAGACAGACGGCAAGCATGGACTAATGTAACTCCTTACTGCAAAACGTAAGAGAATATCTAAAATGTTGAAAAACATTTTCCTTGCCGAAATGTTTTGCTGCATTTTATAATGCTAGGGTATGTTCAGGGTTTGCAGAGGGACATGGGAGGGGGGTGGGGGGTGATGGGACAGGCAGTTGTGTGAAGTCAAGTGTTGGGAGAGGCTCCAGTAAATAAAGTGTTCAGTGGAGTTAAAAGTGCAGGCTAACAAGCATGGGATAATAGTGTCGTCAGATAAGCTCACAGTTTTTTGCCTTGTGTAGATGAGTTTGCAGAAAGATCTAGTTCCCAGTCCACCTCTAGGCTAACTATATTTCCACTTAAAGATGCAGCATTTAAGATGCCAAATGATTTAAACCATACAATGGTGTAGTGTTCTCTTATTCCATTTCCTTCACAGACGGCAAACAGCAGGATTCTTCCTCCAGGGGCTTCAAACATTGAGAAAGAGAATACCCAATAGTGTAGGTCAGTGATTCCCAACCGGGGCTCTGCGGAACCCTCGGGCTCCGTGGAGCAGTCCCAGGGGTTCCCGCCTGGCCGCCCCAGCGGTTTCCTGACTCTCCCCGGCTCCCCTGCTCATCCTCTCCCAGGTTTCCCCGGCTCTTCCACCCCCCTCCCCCCCCCCACCCCCGAGCACGCACACAGCCGGGCTCTAGGGCGCGCATGTACGCACCCCCCCCCCCCGAGCCCGCGCTCTAGCACGTGTGTACCATTTTTGCAGAGAGGGCAGCGCAAGGACTGGTGCGGCAGGCAGTGCTAAGACTGGAGGCGGGGGGCGGGCAGGAGCACTCGTGAGTCTGTGCAGCCTGTCCCTGATTGGAGAAGCGGAGAGACAATCAGAGGACATTGGGGGCAGAGCTACACCCCGGCGGCCCTGAGAAGTCTGTGTCCTTCCTGGAAATAAGGTAAGGACACAGATTGGGGGATGGGGCAGGGTGAGATGGTGAAAGTATGGGGGGG
>WSYH01002848.1:54100-77574 GCA_036426205.1 Ascaphus truei | reverse complement strand
ACACACACACTCTCCTACCCATACACACACACATACACACACACACACACACACAAACGGGATGGGACGGGGAAACACCCTGCTACTACCTGCCGCCCCGCGCGGGCAGCGGGAGCGAGGGGAGGAGGGGGTGTAAGAGAAACACCCGAGCCGCGCGGACAGAAGGAGGGGGGTGAAGCACCCGAGCCGCACAGGCAGCGGGAGGGGGTGAAGCACCCGAGCCGCGCGGGCAGCAGGAGGGGGTGAAGCACCCGAGCCGCGCGGGCAGCAGGAGGGGGTGAAGCACCCGAGCCGCGCGGCAGAAGGGGCAGAGGGAGGGAGGGGGGTGAAACACCCGAGCCGCGCAGGCAGCGGGAGGGGGGTGAAACACCCGAGCCGCGCGGGCAGAGGGAGGGAGGGGGGTGAAACACCCGAGCCGCGCGGGCAGCGGGAGGGAGGGGGGAAGAGAAAGACATGAGCCGCGCGGGCAGCGGGAGCGCCGAAGGGAGGGGGGAGAAACACCTCTGCTACCTCCCGCGCGGGCAGCGGGAGCGCCGGGGACCGGATGTATCAGTATAAATATTTATTAAAGGCATTAAATTCCCCACACCTCAAGCATGTGTCCACAATCCTCTCCATGACCGGATCAGTGCAGGTCTTGTAAGTAGGAGGTGACACAATTATACAGGAGGATATATAGGAAGAGGAGGAGCAGCAGACGCGCGCGCACCCCCAACCCCCCCCCCCCCCCCTTACCTCCCCCTGGCGCAGAGGGAAGGGCGGTTTGAAGTCCTGGCAACTCCAAGCCGCGTCACAGCCAGAGGGATTTATTTTTTGCAGAGCAGGAGAAAAGCTACTGGCCACGAGCCAATATCCGATCGCAGCTGGCGAGTTGGCGACCGGGTTTGTCGAGCACTGTGTATCTGTATCTTTTAGCGAACCCTCCCGCCCTCTACCCTCGCTAACCAGTGACCGGATTACTTTTGGAGCAAAAGATTCTCACAAACCTCTATGTGCTTATTTGTGCAATATCATTGCTTTTCCTGGATGTTCCTCTACCACATTCGACCAACAATCAGTCTGTCTTGTCTTGTATTCTGGGGACTGGGCATCTGGCTTGTGCCCTTCTGACGTCCCTGTTCTGGACTCTCCTGTTTTTCCACACCTCAGGACTTCCAAATATTTTTGTGATTCTTTCTGTGTGTCAAGAATTGCAGTACCACCGTTCTCATGTGTAAAGATGGTACTCGCGATGAACTGCTGGATTACGGACCAACTTCCCACCCTAGACAGTTCAGAAACAATTCTAAGTCCCCCAAGTCTATTATGGATCGCTGGAGTTCAATCCCGAAGAAGGGGGCACTGTAAGGAATCCGCTCCTGGGTTTGGTGGAAACCCTTTCCTTACAGAACTGTGCTATTTAAAGACAACCTCCTCTCACATCCACCTGTGCTGGCAATTACTGCAGTCCTGCCTCGGTGCTGTCTCATTGGAGGAATGCCCTCACACCTCTCTCCTGGGATTGGCTCGCTGGCCTTCTTATACTGCTATATTACATTGCCTCAGGGCCGAGCATAGTCCTTGTCATAGGATGTAACTGTGTTTGCCACATGCTACCTGTTTGGCCGTCTTGTTCTCTGTTCCTGGTTCCTGGGGCCCTGCTGTGTACCTCCATTGCAGAGGTCGTGTCCTGGTTCCTGTGCTGAAGAGATGATCCCCAGCGTATCCTTCAGCTCCCTGTTCCCGGAGGCCTGCTGCCTTTCCCATAGCAGAACCCTGCCGTCTGAGGCCTGCTGCTCCCTCTCCATTGCAGAGGCCGTGTCTTGGTTCCTGTGCTGAAGCGGTGGATCCCCAGCATATCCTACAGCTCCCTTTTCCCGGAGGCCTGCTGCCTTTCCCATAGCAGAGGCCTGCCTACTGAGTCCTGAGGCCTGCTGCTCTCTCTTTTTGCAGAGGCCTGCTTTGGACTCCTGTGCTGAAGCACTGGTCTGCCCTGCAGTGTGCCTAATCCGGCCTGCATCCTCCCTTTGCTGTGACCAAAACCATGGGCCCTTCCCGCTCCTCGCACAGAGGCCACTCCCGCGCTGCTGCAGCTCCTTCGCTGAGGCGGAGCTCACCTGACTTCCCGTTGCCGAACCCCTGCTTGGTTATCAATGTTTCTACTGGCTCCAACCCTGACCCTGCTATGAACGACTACGATCTGCGCAATCCTGAACCATCTGCGTGGTCTAAGGTCGGTGTATTCACATCCCCACCTCAGCCCCGCGGTCCGGTCCCGGTTTGTGGCGAGCACGACCGTTAAGTTCTCCTCACTAGAACATTTAGAAACTTTAACCCATACAGTTTCTGGCTGACCTTACCAGCTGCCCTTGGTACAGAATCAACTTAATTCCCAAACCCGATTCTGCCCTTGACTATTACCAATCTGAGTTCTTAAAACTCTGTTATACCCATGCTCCACTATGCAGAGTAAGAGTACGGGGGGTTGGGGAGGAGGCCCACCTTCCATGGGTTCCAACTGACCTTATAGTACTCTACCATCTTAGTGATGCCCTGTGGAAAATCTACAAAGTAACTGGCACTACCAAGGATCTTAATGACTAAAGATGCCTGCGAAATATGTGCACAAGGCAAACAAGATACGCAAAAGCACAATATTACTTTGACAATCTTCGCCAGCTGACATCAAATCCAGCAAACTTCTGGAAAGTCATCAACAATTCCAGGCTTCTAGCAATCAACAACCATGTAATATCATTAAGGATGATATTACTCTGACAAATCCCACTGACATTGCAAATGCATTCAATGAATATTTTGTGGGGTGTGCTACAAACCTGTTAGTGAAACGCAACCCAAACTACAAATATGAACCTCATTCTGTGAGTACTCCTATAGCCACACCCTCTCCCAACACTACCCACACTTTTCAATTTATCCCAGTATCTGAAGAGGAGATTACACAAGTGCTCCTCAAATTAAAAATAAGCAGCCAATGTGAACCTGATTTCCTACAACTTGTGCCCCAGCTATTGCCAAACCTCTTGCTTCCCTAGTCAACTCTATTCTATCTGCTGGCCATATCCCTATGACCAGGAAAAATTCCAGAGTTGTTCCAATCTTCAAAAGTGGGGACAAAAACATTATCAAAACACAGGCCAATCTCCCTTCGCCCAATCCTATCCAAAGTCATAGAAAAATGTGTTCACTCCCAATTAAGCGATTACTATTCCAAGACAAGACACATTTCCCTAGCCAATTCCAATCTTACTTTTGCCCCAAACATTCCACGGTAACTACCCTCCAAAAAGTTTGCAATGAGATCCAGTGTGGAATGGAACTGGGACCACTTACTGGTGCAATATTCCTAGATTTTGCAAAGGATTTTGATACTGTTGATCATGTTATCTTGCTAAACAAACTCGAGTGCTCTGGAATAGGGAAGCATGCTTTAAACTGGTTTAATTCCTACCTATCAGGTAGATCCCAACATGTGTCCATCTCAGGCTCTAACTCCAACCCCTTGGATATCAGCTGTGGTGTCCCGCAAGGCTCTGCTCTGGGGCCCTTACTCATCTCAGTGTTCATAAATGATCTTCCTACAGCTTGTAAGGGAGTTTCAATACACATGTATACGGATGACACAATCTTATACTGTATGCACACAGCCATAGCCTCTCTGACTTTGAACACATACTTCAATCTGACTTTTTGGCACTTTAAAATTGGATTTCCAAAAACAAACTTTTTTTAAACACTGACAAGACTGTAACAATGGTATTTAGGATGAAGGCTACATTTCTAAAGCTTCCAATGACTGAGCTCCAGATCAGAAACAACACTAATACCATCCTTGCACCTGTTACTAATTTTAAATACTTGGGCATATGGTTTGAATCCCGTTTAACATTTGGGTTGCACATTGATTCCCTGACATCCAAAACCTATGCCAAACTAGGTGTACTTTATAGGAACAAATCCTCCCTACTGTAAGTCTGCTGGTCAGAAAGCGTATCGCACAGCAGATGCTAATGCCAACTATAGACTATGGGGACTTAATATATGGCACAGCACCCAAAACCCACTTTATCAAACTTGATACCCTCTACAATTCAATATGCCATGTTGTCCTCCAATGCAACTACAACACACATCACTGCGAAATGCTCAAAGAATTAGATCACTTGAGTCTAGGTGCAAAGTTAAAATTTCCTGTCTTGCCTTCAAATACTTTCTTGACACGCTACCTATCTATCTGAACAAGCTCCTCATCCCTACCACTCGCAGGACTTATCATCTGAGATCTGACTCCAAGAGAATGTTCATGGTCCAACATAGTATCTGACTTCTCCCCCTTCTCTTACCATGCACCTCACAACTGGAACAATCGACCGGAGACTCTCACAGCCGCCACCTGTCTGGAATAGTCAAGATGCCGAAGAATGTTATCTTTCCTTGAAAGAGGATGTGCATGACACTCCAAATAAGGTCTCCCTAAATCAGGGGTCCAGGGAAGTGTCAAACCTAGAGTTGCTCTAACGCCAACTCTACACCTATGCAAACCAGGTTGCTATAGTATGGACTGGTAGAGTATTGTAAGTATGTCAGGTAGATAGGAACCACAATAGAAGTACACCCCTACACAAAGTCCTGGAGTGTACCTGGGAATGCCTCCAGTTCACTGCCAAGCCATGTATGCCTCCCTGGGAAGTTATTTGAGCACCTAGGGAAGGAGTATGTATGAAACCAGTTTCTCTAAATAAAGTACATCTGCTTACAACACCAGCCAGGCTGGAAGCCAGCACCCTGAGAAAAGGTATGAGACTGTAATGCTTGCACTGCCCACGAGCAAGACAGGACCCCGGTACTGAGGTGGGGAAGTAGCAAACCACGCACCCACAGCAGCGGAAGCGTGCCTGGCAGGCGGATTGTCAAATGTAGCCGGGTCTGGGTTGGAGAGAATGGGTTAATCAATACTTGCCAACGTCTTGGAATGGAGAGTTCAGAATAGTCAAAGTCCGTTAGCCGTTGAACCAGTAGCAAAGGAGGTGGAGTGGAGGCGAGGCCTCCGCAGAGTCAAGGATTTGCTGCAGGAGACAAGTGGGCTAAACGAGTACTTGTCATGCAGCTGGGGAACGGTGCACATCGTCACGTGTGCAGCGTGTCCTAAGAGGCAGAGCTAATGTCCATGGCACTCTAGAAGAGCTGCGCATGCGCACGCGCTCTGTAAGCAAAGCGGGGGTGCACGCACGCACTGGGGCCAAAGCGGAGGTCTGAGAGATTACAGGTAAGGAGGGAACACGTCGCCCAAAGGGACGGTGTTCCCCGATTCCTTACAGTACCCCCCCCCCCTTGAGGATCGGCCTCAGGATGATTCCCGTAAGGCTGTGCGGGAATCTGGCGTGGAACGCTTTAAAAGCCGGGAGCATGAATCTGACGAAGAGATATCATGAGCGTTCCTCTGGTCCGAAACCTTTCCAGTGTACGAGGAATTGAACACCTCTTCTGGAGTATCTGGAATCGATTTATGGATTGAATTTCGAGATACTTCCTGGTCTGCCCGCATGCGCAGATGAAAGATCACAAGGATGCACTGTCTCTTTAAACCGGGACTATATATTCGGACTTACAGGGATACTTTTCATTACTTTTACCCCTGAGGAAGAAAGCAAGACTTTCGAAACGCGTAGGGTGGTTCGTGAGGTCCCCACTACTCGGGTGGTGAGTGCTGTACCCTCGAAGCTGGAGCGTGTGAGCTGTGGGAAAGCACATGCTCGCGTGTAGAGTAAGGCATATCCACATTTCAGCATTGCTGTGTTTGGTGCACGTGGTGCGGGCAGACCAGGAAGATTCTCTGTGTGGGTCCTGGAGCTTCTGCAGTGCTGGGAGAGGACTGAGGCAGACGCAGCTAGCTGGAAAAACCTGTCCCTGCCCATAATAGACTCCTCGTCTGAGCCAGGTGTTAACAACAGCAGCAGCAGCAGCAGCTATCCATAAGAGGGATACTCTTTGAATTATCCATTGCCTGATTACATCCTGTTTTCGATAGCAGGTACCCCACCCCGAGTTGGAGATCTTGCCTGAACCTAATATATGTGTTTATGTACTAGTTTAGTGGTAATAAGTGTATTTATGATATTAATGATATGCCATATTAAATGCCATTGTGAGTAGTTACCTGTTGTTTCAGCGTTTGTAAGTGTTGTTTGTTTATGTATGTGTATGTTTTACAAGTTATGCTATGATTTGATTCTTTGTATATTTACATGTTTACCCTTACCACGTGGAGCACAATCGGACGGGCGATTTCCGTGGCTCTGGTTGATATTTATAATATATATTTTATAATATCTATTAGAATTGCCTTGATCATTACAGTGTTGAGCGCCACTGATATAACTTCTTTTCCACTTCTATAGACTGACTAGGGGTCAGTGTTATATCACCGGCTGCCAGCTCACTGTGGGATATAGCGCTACCTATTTGTTTTTTCTAGGATACATAGAGAAGCCTTTATCACAGATACTGTATCCTAAGAAAGAGGTGGACATTTGATGAAAAATACATTTCTCCATCTTGGCATAGAGATGATTCTCACGTAGATGGGAGAGAACTAACTTAGTGTGCTGGATATGCTCGGATATAGATTTAGAAAAAATAAGAATATCATCTACAGTATGTAGACAATTACAAAAATGATGAGGACATCTCGAAAAATATAATTCACGAACTCTTGAAAGACAGCTGGGGCATTACAGAGCCCGAAAGGCATGACCAAATATTCGTAATGGCCGTCTCTTGTATTGAAGGCCATTTTCCATTCGTCCCTTTGTCGAATGCGTATGAGATTGTAGGCCCCACGAAGATCGAGTTTAGAAAAAATGGAAGAACCTTGTAGACGATCAAACAATTCTGAAATGAGTGGCAAGGGGTAACGATTTTTCAGTGTTATTTTGTTAAGACCCCTATAGTCTATGCATGGACGGAGTGAACCATATTTCTTCTGCACAAAAAAGAACCCAGCCCCGGCTGGGGAGGAAGAAGCTCTAATGAACCCTCTCTTTAAGTTCTCCTGACTATACTCAGATATAGCCTTAGTCTAAGGAAGGGACAAAGGATAAGATCTACCTTTAGGAAGGATGGCACCGGGCATAAGCTCTATGGGGCAATCATAAGGACGGTGAGGAGGTCGAATTTCAGAACGAACCTTATCAAAAACATCAATGCATATACTTCAGGACACCCTGCGCATGCACCCCCTACCCCTTCCTCGTCACAGCTCTGACTGGCGTTGTCTCCAGCGTGCGAAGTAGCAATTCTCTGGTGCAGGGAATCTGTAGGCCTGTAACAGGGGAGTAATCCCTGTTCAAGTAATGTGCCTTTAATCTAGCAGTGTGGTGGTTACAGTAACTGCTGGTAGTCAATTAATAAACACCACCTGCCTGATGTGGTTGCTTACAAAAGCCTGTCTGTTGAGACAGGAAGTGACTCCTTAGCTCTGACAGAGAGCTGAACTTTGGAGACAGAGCAGTGTTCTTGAGTCTCCCAGGAGAGACTGACCAAGAGAACACAGATCTCTGGAGCTGACCGGTCTTGAGCTCTGCACAGCAGAGCTGATTTCAAGACACGGGGAAAACTACTACACCTGAAGCTGAACCAGGAAGTGAGAAGATTTTCCCTCCAAGAAACAGATAAGACTTTTATTCTTAAGAGACTGCTTATATCTGCTTATTTCATGCTATATGTTTGGGGCTGGGAGAAATGCTTACTAAGGTAGATGTGAATTAATTGCATAGGATTTCACTATAAATACTCCCAAGTGAATAGAAGCTTTGTTCCCCCCCCCCCCCTGTGTTTGGATGATTTCCTGATGAAAAGGAAAAGGCACAATAAAGCCTTATTATAATTTCACCCTATAAAAGTCTCCAATTGTGTACCTCTGTGAACGTCCATCTACAAGGCCCTATTGGCTTCGGTGTAGCATGTGGTAGCTTGCCCCATAGCCTTCTGGGGGTTGTAGTCCCTGAGGAGCCCTATCTGGGTGATGGCTGCCCTGCCACTTCTCTCTGCGCATGCGTGACACTCACTGTGTATGCGTGTGCAACTTCAACATGGCGGCGCCCTGCAAAAGGAGCCGCCGTTAGCCTCCAGCGACCGGGTCGCCGGCGCATCTTCCCTGACACTGCCGGCACCTGTCCTCTGCCTAGCACAACCGTGCCAGGAGGTACGGGGCTACTGGGGACCAAGGGGACCTTGGCTATATATATATAATAGTAAAAAATGTCAGAGCAGTGGCTACCTTCTGTGTACTTTCTGAAAAAGTATATCAATTTTTGTCAAATTTGACACAGATGAATAAGATTACTCGGGAGAGGTATCAATGTAGTGAAGAAGAGAAGTTTGTTTTAATGCATTGCTTTATTTCCTGCTTATATTTGCATCATATATAGACAGAATTAGTCAGATTCCAATCACCCAGGAAAGTGATAGAAATCTTGCCTCTTGCAGGTAGACTAAATAGTGCCACTGCTCTACCTCTCTCCTTTTTTATCTAAGGGAGGCCAGATTACAGATAGCCACGCATGCGCAGTAGAACCTAGTGCATGGCAAGAGGAATCCAAGGCACGGCGGCCATTACAGAAAGGTGCGCATGCACATTGCCCTGAGAGTAGCGATGGCCAACTTGAAAGGGACTCCGCAGGGGAACTACACTCCCCAGAATGTTATAGGAGAATGGTCACGAGGCGCAGCATAGCCAATAGAGCTGCCCGGATCCTTTGAGGAGTTTTGCTACATTTGGCGCGCTTAGACCGCGCGCTGGTAGTTGGAACCAGCACTCAGAAGGGGAAGGTAGTGTCCGGGTGCCAGTGGCTCCCGGACTTGGCCCAGATAGGCCCCACTCACGTTCAGGTTGTGGCTGCTACAGGGAAAGGCCCTCAGATAGGGGCATTCACCCATAGCTATAGCAGTGCTTGGGTATTGTTTCAAGACGCCGCATAGTGAATTGCGGCCTGTGGTCTAGGACCAGACCACTCACAATACGGACTCTTAGAGGTGAGACCCTCCAATGGGAGTTCACCCCACGCAGAGGCGACACCTTTTGCGGACGACGAAGTCACTGGATCAGATGGATCCCTTGTGTTTAACGGCGTACTCGGACACTGGAATATCCGGGCAGGTATACCATCTAAGTGCACCAACGATCCATGAGGTAGCGCAACTCCATACACTTTTGGGTGGGCCCTGACATTGGGGGAAATGGATATCATGGATATTGGTGCCGAGCACCCTATGTACTTGGGGGGCACTACCTTGGTGTATTTGGGGTGGTGTGTTAAATATACCGTGGGGTAGTTTGTATGTTATTGTTCAGTAAAGCGTTATTATTAACCTGTGTGTGTATTTACTATTTGAGTTATTTTGAGAGGCTAATCCCGCTACGCTGGGATCAGGTGGAGTCGCTTCACCGAGGCGAGCAAGAGATCACCCCAGGCTCCCTGTGGAGCAGGCTCAGGCCTTCTGGCAGCCAACAAGTAAAAGCAGTACCAGTGGTTCCATTAAGTACAGAGAAAAGGAGCTACAGTACATATGCAACTGCAATAAGTACATTACATAAGCACACAAGATGGCCAAAGGACCCTACCTCCAGCCTCACAAGTTAGTGGTAGTGGATAGGTAGAGGTTACAATTTCCGTGTGTGCTTTGGAGGGGTGACCTGTGGGGAAGGTCTTCTTACCTCTTTTACGAGGAAGATAGTTTGGCAGAGGAGAGGTGCTGCCACCCGCCCTTCCAGTGGACATACATTGTTGGGTGGGTTTTATATTGTTGAGCTTATGTCACAGCTTTGTGGATTGTCCTTGCTGGTATAGGGGAAAGGATGCAGGGAATCCAGTGACCTTACGACCATATGGGTTCCGTGCATCTGCTTGGAGTGTGAGACTCTGAGGCCCCTGCAGACTGGTGCTATTAGTTTCATGGTGTAATTGCTAGATCCTGCAAAGCTGGATTTAACTGTTAATGTGTAATGTATTCCACATCATCGTCAGTGGAGTTTTTTGTGTTTGGTTTATGTTTGGGGGGTGGGTGGCAGATGTTTGATGTAATGTACATGTTTGATGTAATGTACATGTTCAAGGTACAGTTCCACAATGTGTATTCAATTTATCTTCACCATGAACTTTGAAAAGACCTGACTGCTGATGCCACAAAATGATATAGCAAACGACTGTGACGTTTTAAAATGTTTACAGGGGGAGTCCCCATTGTATCTTCTATTCAAACAAAAATATTTTTTTGACCTTTATTTCTGTCTTTCATACATTTTGAGTTGTTTTCACTTACTCACATTCAATAGTTGACTTAATATGTTAATTCAGAAGAAGCAATAATTTCCTTTATACAGTAACAGTCATAAGCCAAAAACTGTGTTGACCCTAAACTGAGGTTATTGTGATCTTTTCTTCAGATCAGGTAGCATCTTGAGTCTTGTTTGTTATATTTGTCTACACAGTCAAACTCTCATTTCAGTTGTGGATTAAGAAGAAAAGCCATCTTTATGGTTGTAAAAACATGAGTTCTCAAGAAACTGATGTAGCTAAGGCGAGACATGCAGATGCAGTTCCGTGAAAGAGAACTGCGGTCAGCAAACACTGGATAGATACAGGAACCATCATTGAATCATTGATGTTATGCTCAATGGAACAAATTCTAAAGATCAAAATTTCAAAGAGCTAAAAGATTATGGAGAAAAGAGAATGTTTAGGAGATACATGCAAACTCAAGAGTTCAATCTGTGCTCAAGGACACACGGTTCCTAATGGCACTCAGCAATATCATATCATAAAAATTACTCTGAAAATTAAATGCAGAGCTAAAAATCTGTTAAATATTGGGTCCTGTGCACCACCCTTTATTTTAGGTTTAAAGATATATATCATTTTTTGTCAGAAAACCTACAGAGGCCTATGCACTATGCGCCGATAAGCCATTTACTGCGATTCAGTAAGCCCCGATAAGTCGCCTATAAAAATCCTTTTCGGCATTTTGTTTCTGAGGAAAAGAAATAGTCAAACTAGCGGCGATAAGCCACTTTTTCAAAGGTTTTCAAAGTTGCGTAATTCTAGCAGCCCTGATTAGCTTATCTGGGCTAATCATGGCTCTAGAATGGAGATTTCCTCTCAAAATCCTCCCGCCAGGAAAAGTTGGCAGGAAGGTGGTGAGAAGCTGCCGAGAAGCGGCGAGAGAGGGACTTAGAAAAAAAAATGCATTTTTTGCTGTATCAGATTGATGCCGGGAGACTCCGAAGCTGATATCCATTAATATCAGCACCGGAGACCCCTGGCATGAATCCCATGCAATAAAAATGCATTTACAGGCAACTTCATTACCTTAGTGGCTAACTGCTAAGGCAATGAAAGGGTAAAGGAACAGCAGCTTTATTGGGGGCAGAGGGGGTGAGTGAAGCGGGTACTTGGCCCTTCACTCACCCCCCCTGCCCCCAATAAACATTACAATATGTACTAACCACCAATACACAACCCACCCACCCCCTGTGCCCCCACATAAAAACATTTTTTAATTTTTTATACACAGGATTGATAACAGAGGCCGGCGGGGATCCCAGCAGGTCAACACTGGCCTGCGGTATCAATCCTGTTGCAAAAAAAATTAAATGTGGAATGCATTGCAATAAATACCCCTCCCCTCCAACACATACAGTACAGTAATGGGCAAAATAAATATTATCCAGATATAGATAATAGCTCATTTGCCCATTATAAAAATCAAACTTTAGTCAGCATAAATAAAGTAAATACAACTTTCTACTTACCCCTGCCATCATGAAGGCCGTCCTCGCCAGCATACTGCAGGTCCATGTCCTCTGTTGCCAGAAAGAATACAATAAATAATACAATCTAATGGCCCCTTACCCCTTAAATCACCGTAGGGGTTAATAACCGCTATAGTAATTAAGGGGTTAACCCCCATCCTCCGCTACCCACCCATGAGGCATAACCACCCACCCCGGACCCGCTGTATCCACCCTGTACCCATTGATTGGCACAGTGGTATATCATACCCATATAATAGTGACATGATAGGCCACTATATAACTAAATGGTCAACCTAATAAAAATAATTCGCTGAGGTAATGTAGCGCACTTTCCCCCACCCCCTGGGAGATATGGTGGCTACTGTGTGTGTGGTGCGCTACTTGTCACTCACACGATTCCTGAGCCTACGCTGCTGGGAGCCTGGGGTGTACCTGATCCGTCTGGTGACAGCTCCTCCCCCTGTGCGGGATCCTAACAGTGTTGGATAACCCCGTCACAGGACAATGTAAGAAATACACACTGGTATGATATAACAGGTTTACTGAACACATGCGAATAATAATAATAGAACCACTCAGGCCTCACAGGGCCGTACCCCCACACCATGCCCGCTCCGCGGTGGGTTTTACCCCAAAGTTCTGAGGTGCCCCTGGGCACCCAACCACCCTGGTGTCTACAGAGTCAATCCACCCAAAGTGTGTGTGACAGCGCAGTCGCCGCTCCACACCTCCCTGCAGTAGCGGAGGTAAGCGGAACCCAGGTGGGACCCTGCTATAGTAATAAAGCTGCTTTAATTGTAATTAATAGTGTGTGGGAGATGGGGGTTTCCTGAGCTGAAGTGCTTTAATTTCTGCCTCAGGGACCCCCTGCTTCCCGAGTTACAGGCCCTGGTATGGGGCATCGGGTGCCGGTATCACCGCCATTTTTAAATCATCCGCGTCACTTGATCGGGGGATTTAAATAATGAAAGAGATACTGGCAGCCCATACCAGGGCCTGTAACTCGGGAAGCAGGGGGTCCCCAAGGCTGAAATCAATGCGGTTAATCTCAGGAGACCCCCTGCTCCCGCGCACTATTAATAAAAATTACATTAAAGCAGCTTCATTACCATAGCGGAGAGCCGCTACAGTAACGAATTTGTTCAATTTTTTATTTGGGTTTTAATACTAGTGTATTGTAGCAGGGGGTCTCCGGAGCAGAACCGCGTTCATTTGAGGTCCGGGGACCCCCTGCTTCCCGAGATACAGCCCCCGTTATGGGGTGCTGGTATCTCCTATGCATTTAAATGCCCCGCGTCACGTGAACGTGTGAATAATATGAATAGGAGATACCAGCACCCCATAACGGGGCCTGTATCTCGGGAAGCAGGGGGTCCCCGGACCCCAAATCAACACTGTTCTGGTCCAGAGACCCCCTGCTAAAATACACTAGTATTACATTTTATATTAAAAACTTTTGATCTATGGCGAGATTTGCACAGGGAGAGGCGGCTCTCTCTCTCTGCAACATAAAGAAATCGCCGGGAGAGCCCTTTTCAGAGGGGCGGTCATCACGTCGCCGGCTACTCGCCAGTTTTGCAAATCTTGCTATCACAGGTATTCGGGGCTTTCTGCATACAGTGATAGCAACGCTGTCAAAACTGGCGATTTAAACAGCCGGGCAATTATTTTTCCCGGCGCTTAGTGCAGAGGCCCCACAGTTTGGGTGTAAGACTTCAGGACCTTTGCACATAGGTAAGGTACTGAGATGGGATTAATATTTATTCATAGTAATAAAATTATGCAAAATAGTAAGACCGACTCACTTGCATAATTTCCAGATGTTCACAGATGACAGAAAGACAGAAGTGGGAGGCACTACTTATAAAAAAAAGAGAGGTTAGGCACTAATTATATGGAAGAAGGGCAATGATAGGAGAAAGGCTGAAGATTAGCAACAGGATAAGCAAAGGTTCTCTCTGACACGCACAAAATCCCTGCCCTCCATGTCCCAAGGTCTCATTGAGAGGAGAAGCTGTTTGCTCAACAAACACAGACAGAACCCACTTCAACGCTGAGCAAACATGGCCTTTGCCTGACAGACAGTATTGATTTGCTCTTGGGAATGGCACTGTATCTCATACTTGGCAGGGCCTCTTCAATGCTTTATAGCTGCTACTGCTGCTAAATGGTACCGTGATAATCCTGTCTAATGCAGGCATGGCTGACGGGGCTTTGGTTACAAGTGGTTGACATTGGATTGAAACTGGGCTCACTAGCTTTAAGTTACTCCTGTATCATACTTGCTAATTAACTCTAGGTGGCATCATATTCTAATTTACTGAAGTTAACACACAACAGAAAATGGAAATACAAAGCTTGGTCTGAATAACCTATGGGGAGCCAGCTGTCTCAGCTGTTGGAGGTTAGTGGCCCCTCCCAGGTTTAAAGCCCGCCCCTCCCCACTTCCCAAGTCAGCAGGTTCTTTTCATTTTACTGGATATAGATCCAATGTTGGGCTTTCTCCCTCCTAATAGAGGTAAATGAGAATTTTAATACTTATAGAGGTATATTAGTATTTTATCTGGTAGTGTTAGGACCTGCGAACAGGTGTCTGCCTTGTCGTGGCTCGCAGGCTTACAATGCTTTGGCCAAAGGGTTAAACTAAATAACCCTTTTTCAAGAGAATATATAAGTATTTTACTGTGTATTTCTGTCATGTTGGATGTAGCATTGGGCTTCTCTGTTGCTTGTTATATACTGTATGTACATGTAGAAACAGTCAAGGTAAATGGGTGCTAATCAAAATAAACAATGTAACAATGTGATATTGATTAAATGGGGATGTTAAAAATCAGTTCATAATTAATATTATTAAAGTGTTTAAAATAGGTCAAATGTTAGTGAAAACAAAATACAAATAAAATACTCAAGTGCAACGGGCAAATACCCAACAAATAGTCCAAATTAATTGGTATCCAAGTTAGTAAAATGCCTACCAACAAAATCATAATTACATATAGATACAACAATAAAAAGAAATATAATATTAAATATATAAATTATATATATATATAACTATATATATATAGTAATATATATATAATATATATATAATATAAAATAGTAACAGCAGGCACTTCAAGGCTTCAATAGGGTAGGTGCATGTTCTATAATGATCATAGAAAAAACAGGTGACCCAAATGGGAGACAAAAAAACAGCACTCAGGGTAGTAATGCAAAAAACAATTGTATTAAAGGAAAACAGGCACAAAAAATCCAACGTTTCGGTCCTATATAGGACCTTCCTCAGGGGCGTGCTAGAGAACACTGCCCATGAAAAACATATATACCCTCCACCAACCTGTGCAAGCAATTAGAAACAGCTGTTTATAATTAGAAAGGGATACTGTGGACGCCTGGGAGCTTCGTCATCACCGCGCACCAGTCAGGCTTCACTGCAAGTCTGTTTACATCAGGCTGTCAAATGCCGTTTGCATCGTGCATGCGCATCCACGGAAGAAGCCAGCAATCACACCAGACATCTATGGCGTCCCCCGTTACCATGGCGACGTTTCAAAAGCGTCTATACACCAAGGCTTCGAAGGCAGAACCGGACTCAAACAGAGGTCAGGAGCACAGGGTGAGTGAGTGCGATGACGTCACTTCTACCACTCGATCAGATCCCTGCAACAGACTTAAAGGTGCATTATTTAAAACATATTGGAGGATTAAAAACATGTTCCAGATGTGTGGCTCTTATTTGTTAACAACAACAAGATTAATCTAGAGTGCATATGCGTGGTATAACAATACTCAGCAGAGCCCATAGAACCAAGTGATGTGTGGTAAATAACTGGAAAGAGAGCAAAACAGAAACTGTTGAGACAAGGGAATGATGAGAGGGGGAGGGGAGGGAGGAGGGGGAAAGGGGAGGAAAGGAAAAAAGGGGATTTGGAAAAGAGGGAAGGGAAGAGGGGAAAGGAAAGATGGGGGGAAGGAAAAACAGGACAAGAAAAAGGGAGAAGGGAAGAGGAGAGAGAACACACAAAGAAGGGAAGTATCAGGGGGATCAAGCAACAAAGACAACATTATAAATGCCCAACCCGAACTAAAGAAAACACCCCAGCTTAAAGCTTCATTTAGCCCTTTGGCGCCATAGTAACAGTTCATAATGAGTTTCATTTCCAGTTATAGGAGCAATTTCCCTCTATCACCCCCCCCCCCCGGTTGGGGACATGCGCCTGAAATGGGCATACATCGATGGTTGCGAGACTATATTTAAAGTTTTTAAAGTGCCTCGCAACCGGTTGTAACTTGTAGTCTTCCATTCCTGTGGTGTCGGTCAGAGCTTTCCTGATCGCTGATCTACTGTATGAAGGCAGATGAGCTCATTTAGCATCCGCGTTGTCTTCCCGACATAGTAAAGTCCACAAGGGCAACGGATAAAGTACACTACGAATCGGCTTTCACAGTTCATATAATCACGAATTTTTTGTAGTTTGCCACTATGGAGATGCGTACTGAATATTGTTTGCCGAGAATCAGATATTGGCAGTTGGTACACCCATGACACTTAAACACTCCCGGTTGCCTACTCAGCCAATTGGTAGGTCTCCCATATTTCTCCACTGGATCTGCTTGGGTTAGTGAATCACCAATATTTCTCCCCCTCCTGTAGCAAAATAATGGGGGACGTGCAAAGTTCTTGCCTATAGTTGCAACATTGGCCAATATGTGCCAGTGTTGCAGCATAGATGTTTTTATCATCCGAAGACGAGTACTGTAGGTACTGGTGACAGAAACCTTTCATTCTTGTGTATTGAAGATGGTTTCAAAAGCTGCTCTCTAGGGATGCCCTTGGCTTTAAGCAATGATGCCTCCAAGTCCTTGCGATCATAGCCCCTTTCCAAGAAGCGTTATTCATATCCAGCAATGCTTGTTCACGTTCTTATGATCGCTGGTGATCCGACATTAACTCAAGAACTGAGAGTAAGGTAGCCTTCTTCAGCGGAATGGGTGATGGCGTAGCCAGGAGGATAGATTCTTATCGTTCCTTTTGGTGTATCCTGTCAACAGTGTCCCTTAGCATATACACTTCCGTGTCCAGGAAAACAACCTTACTGGAACTATAGGTCATTGTAAACCTTATGGTCGATGCAATCTTATTAAGATAGTCCTAAAATCCCAACAGCTCTCCCTCAGTACCATCCCACAGCAAGAAGACATCATCAATATAGCGCATGTATTCAATGATGTGATGCGATAAAGGTGCATCATTGAGGGTGTGAGTTTGTTCATATTGATGCATGAACAAGTTGGCGTATGATGGGGCCATATTAGACCCCATAGCTGTGCCCATCAACTGAAGATAGAACTTGTCCTCAAATTTAAAATAATTTTTGTGCAATACTATATCCATGTATCATATGGGAGAAAAAAGAACCCAGTCTTCCAGCACTCAATCACAACAAATGTAGAGTTGTAAATTTAAAATACTATTAATAACCAAGAAAAAAAATAGGGTGTTAAAACGTAATTAAACGGTGTATTACAACAGCACGTGACTGTGTCCAATATTAAACCACCTAGGTGGGTGGTGGATGTAGTAATAAAAAATCCCTTATAGATATTCTGGGATTAGACTGCATATGTTATAGCTTCCTAAAAGGTATAGGAAAGGGGCCTATGAGAACTCACCAGAGGATATTGTCAATGTTAGTGTATCCGGGCCTGTGGTGCATACTCAGATGATACACTAATGGTACAATTGTTCGTGGTATATATGCAAAGGTCAGACCGTATCCACCCCTATTTGGAGAATGAACTGTTACTGCGTAAATCTCCAGCGTAGTCGGCGCTAGGTCTATTGCGGAGTAATATATGCCCACATAGTGAAGTAGTAACACCGGATTATAGCAAACATTAGGTGAGTATATATTAGATAGCATTCACAAGATGGAGTTTAATTTCCAAAGCACTCATACTGCAGAGATGTTGATTGTGAATAGAGACACCATAGGTGGCACTGATAATGCGTGGTGTTTCTAGGTGTGCTGAAACCCTTAGGGCACCTATGATACTGCCAGTGAGGTGTAGGTGGTCTTGAATCAGTATCAAAACTGTGTGTTGTAAGTAATTGCCTGTTGAAGCAACCTCCACTGTGTTTGTGGTTGCTACAGCTGAGATCAGCACTGGGTAAATGGGGCTAATATACACATAACACTGACAGAAAATCTACTAAGCAGATAGACACACTGACGAAATGCCAACAGTACAGCTAATAGGGTGTATATGGGGTTAATGATGGGATGGATTCAGTGTACATCACCCACCCCCTTTCCCTGTATAGCAGTTAAATACCTAATGCCAGTTTATGGAGGGGCGGTCTAACTGTGAATCGCATGGTCCCCATATCAGCGCTGATCTTGGTTATATCAGCGATGATATGTTCGAGGAATGCCTGTCGTAGGTGAGTTGAGTTGAATAAACCCTAGAGGTAGGAGGGTCACGCTGTATGGTTACAAAAACGCGATCCCGGCTGAAAATGCACGCCGGGGAAGCCGCAAATCTCTTAACGCGGATCAATATCCATCTGCGTTAAATTTAAATGAACTGGCTTCCGGTGTGCAGGAGGAAAAATGCCGACGCGCGCGTTTCACGAGTGAACGCTCTTTCAGGGCACGTAGGGGGAGGTCCCTGCGTGTGGAGGTAAGTTTATATAGTCAACGTGAGAGTGCTGTTTTTACACTTAACCCCTTCGTTACTGCTGATTGACGGATACAATATCCCATTGCATAGATGCACTAATGTGGTTGCAGACTAGTAACTGCCTATTGCCAGATTCAATATGCTATTAGACTGTTGCATAAGTGGCAAACTAATTGCAACATTTGTAATGGGCTGAATGGCTATGGCTCCAATACTAATAATATATGTGATGTGTTAATGTTGTATTTACTCACAGAGGCTGGGGTGTTTGTGTTGTAAACTTTGATTCATGGTGAGAGAGTGATGGTTGGTATAATATAATGAAGGTAAGTCTATGTATCTAGATCATACCAAATGCAAATACACTGTATTCCATGAATGTAATAAAATGACATAAACTAAAAGCACACTATGTCATTGTTTATTTGTTTGTACTCAATTCATTGTCAGATGTAGGTGTATGATGGCTTCTGAGTGGCTGTCAATATACTGCAAATAGTGTAGGGAAAAGGAACATGGGGTTTGTTTGTTTATTACTATGTTCCGAATAGGTGGGTGCGATGTATAAGTATTAATGGGTTAAATACAGGAATATTCGGGATTTGTTCATGAAAGGTGGGTTGGGCACAGGTGTAGTAATTTATATGAAGGGGCTAAACACGAAGCCCTCATTGAGTCCAAGTGGATTTAGTGTCCCAAAATATAAATCACCTAGCTTCGATCTTTAATAGCTCATTGTCCCAATCCCCAGTCTATTCCTGGTGAGAATTGATCTATCCCCATGAAGGTCCATGGCTTTGAGGTCTCCCAGGTTGGCACCTGTTGGCATGATTGGCCACGGAGTATCTAGCTTATTCCGGATAGAGCCCACATGTTCAAGTATCCGTATTTTTAGGGGGCGGCGGGTTTTGCCCACGTACTTTTTCCCACATTTGCGTTCCCATGTAAATTACTCCTACTGTGTTGCAGTTGATAAATTGGTATATCAAAATGCTTCCTGTTATGTGATTACTGAAGGGTTTTGAAACTGTCATATACTACTGACAGCCTTGCATCTTTGGCAATGGTAGTTGCCCTTTTATAGCGGGTGGTAGCCAGGTGGCCCTTGGTGTTGCCACATATAGTGGTATGGACCAGATGGTCTCTCAGTTTTGGCACGTCTGCTGACCATTGCTGGAAAAACTGGTATGGAATGGATAAAGTCTCGTCATCCGCCCTTAGTATGTGCCAGTGGTTTGTAGGAATTCCCTAGCCACCTTCATTGTTTGTTGAAGGTGCCTATGAATTTACTGTCTTATTGTTCTGGCTGTGTTGTTTTATCCATAACCAGTTCCGATTGGCTTTGTGCTTTGGCCCATTTATATTGCTTTTAATTGTTGTTTGCAGTATCCTTTCAGTGAACCTTTCCTTCATGTCCCTCGCCTTTCCTCGAAATTTATCCTTACTGCAGTTCTTCTAGGTGAAGAAACTGCCCCACTGGTATACCCCCGATGAGGGATTTGGGATGATGACTGCTGGCTAGAGTAGCTGTTGGGCTGTTTGTTCGATATATAGTCGTTTCAAGATTTGCCGTTGTCACCTTCGTGATCAGTAGATCAAGGAAGCAAATTTGTTTCGGGCTGTGTTCAGAGTCAGGCGGAGGTTGAGGTCATTTTTGTTGAGAAATCAATGAAGTGTTTCAACATGGCCTCAGTTCCGCGCCACATTATCAGCAGTCGTCAATGAAACGCAACCATAGTTCCACAAAAGTGGTTCTTAATATTCCAATTCCTCAGAGAGAATATCTCTGATTCCCAATCCCAGATACAGGTTCGCATACGTAGGGGCACATTTGGTGCCATAGCGTGCCTGTATCTGGTGGTTAGATGGTTTTGTTGAACCAGAAAATAGTTTCTTAAGAACAAATTGTAGTAATCCACTGTGAAGTATTATGTTTATGATGGTGTTGACTGCGTGTGCTGAGGAAGTGGTTGACTGCTGCCTTATTCCCTGATCATGCCTGATACTGGAGTACAATCTCTACATCCAAAGTAACCAAAATACAGTCGTGTGCCACTGATATGCGTCCAGCTTAGAGTAAGAACACTTTAGTGTCTTTAATGAATGACGGCAGAGTGGTGACAAAGGGCCTAGATCTTGTCACACATAGGCATTGCTTTTCTGTAAGGTTTCCAATTCCAGAGACTATGGGTCTGCCTGGGGGTGGGGTGTTTGTTCTTATGTAACATTGGGAAGGTATAGATGTAGCAATTTTGGGTGTGCGAACCAGTATATAGTTGTATTCTTTCTTGAGATGAGCTTCAAAGACAGTCCCCCATTTAGGATACTGATCAATTTTAGTGAATCCTTCGAGTTGGGGTTGTATGGAGAATCTCATAACAGGTCCGATCTGAAGGATCTGATGTTTCTTTCTCATAATCTTCGATCTAAAATGACAAGGTTCACCCTTATCCGATGGTTTGATCACAATGTCTTTAGCAGTGGCTACTTCTTCAAGGGCTAGAGTTTCATCTGCACTCATGTTATCAAGTTGTTTTGTCCTCGGTAGAGATTCAAGATCTTTGGTGCTACAAATTTACAAAGGGCATCAATATGGGCTATTGTTCCCCATAAGGCATAAATTTAGACTTTGGTCTGAGGTCAGTAAAAGGCCCTTCGCCCGGAATTCTGTCAGATTCTGCCTGGAAGGTAAAAGATCCTCATATGGCTTCGGTTCCCTTATGTCAGGTATGGGGCCCCCTCCCGATTCGACCAGTCTCCTATCTCTTGATCTGTACATTTGTGTGTAAATTTGAGTTTTCGGGCCAGATAGGTTAAGTCCTTAACCCATCAAATGTATCAGATTATTGGACGGCGAAAAGGACAGGCCTCGTTTCAAGACTCGTATATGATTTTCATTGAGGGTTTTATCTGTTAGGTTTATAATTTGAAGCTCATCCCTTCCTAATATCCTGGGTAACCTCCCTTGTGCTTGTTTTGGTGTTTTTGGAGGTACTATACTCCCTTTAGAGCCCATACCTTTCCCTCTCCTGGTTTTCTTTTCCCTCTCTGTTTCTTTTGGTCGTGTTTCTACCGGACTGTCTCGCTTTAAAAAAAAACCTGGGTAGGAAGGTGCAATTGAGGACCTGCGTCCTGGTGTATTACTTTCTGAGGTTGTTGGTCTCTCCTCCTCACTTTCAGATATCTCCCACTCTATTTAAACCCAGGAATTATACTTATAACATCGCACCCACCTATCTGAACGAAAGATATAAAACAAACACCATGTTCCTTTTCCCTAACTATTTGCAGGTATATTGCAAGCACTCAGAAGCCATCATACCCTACACTTCTGACAATGAATTGAGTACAAACAAATAAAACAATGACATAGGTTGCTTTTAGTTTATTTCATTTTATTACATTCAATGGAATACAGTGTATTTGCATTGGTATGATCTAGAATCATAGACTTACCTTCCGTATTAGGGACCAACCATCACTCTTCACCATGAATATCAACAGTTTACAACACAAACACCCCAGCTCTGTGAGTAAATACACAGTAATACATCACATATATTATTAGATTGGAGCCATAGCCATTCAGCCCATTACAAATGTTTGCAATTAGGTTGCACTTATGCAACAGTCTAATGAGCATATTGAATTGGCAAAGCAGTTACTGTCTGCAGACCACATGAGTGCATCTAGGCAATGGGATATTGTTCCGTCAATCAGCCAGACGAAGGGTTAAGTGAAAGAACACGGCACTTCACGTTGACTATATAAACTTATCCACACGCGGACTCCCTACGTGCCCGAAGAGCGTTCACTACGTGAAACGCGCGGTCGGCATTTTTCTCTGCACACGCGGGAAGCCAGTTCATTTAATTTAACAGCAGAGGATATGATCCGCGTTAAGAGATTGAGGGTTCCCCCGGGTGCATGTTCAGCAGGGATCGGTTTTGTAACCATACAGCGTGACCCTCCTACCTCTAGGGGTTTATCAACTCACCTACAGACAGGCATGTCCTCGAACAATCATCGCTGATATAACCAAGATCAGCGCTGATATAGGGGACCATGCGATACGTTAGACACGGCCCTCCATAAACTGGCATTAGGTATTTAAACTGCTACAGGGAAAGGGGGTGGGGTGATTGTACACTGAATCCATCCCATATTAACCCCATATACACCATATAGCTGGGACTGTTGGCATTTCGTCAGTGTGTCTTACGCTTAGTAGATTTCTGTCAGCTGTTATGTGTATTTATTAGCCACTTTAACCAGTTGCTGATCCAGCTGTAGCAACACAAACACAGTGGAGGTTTGCTTTCAACAGGCAATTACTATACACACACAGTTTGATACTGATCAAGACACACTACACCTACTGGCAGTATCATAGGTGAGCCCTAGGGTTACAGCACACCTAGAAACACCACGGCATATCAGTTGCCACCTATGGTGTCTCTATATCAATCAACAATCTGCAGTATGAGTGCTTTGGAAATTAAACTACATACTTGATGAATGCTATCTACACTGGCGACACACTTTATTCGAGCTCGGCTAGTCCCACGAATTCGGGTATACCCGGGTGTATTGAGGTTTGTGACTGTTTTCTGCCCAAGTGCATTGAGGTATTTTCCAGGATGGGATTGAAGCATTTTATTCCCACTGGCTGCAATACTGCACAGTATATATATATATACTGCATTACAATTCATGAATTTATGCCATCTGGTAGACACGCAAAGCATTGCAGCCTATTAAATCCTAATCATTATCATTTAACAGATCAGCCGCCCGTCAGCCAGGCATGAACCCAGGCTGGGAAGGCAAACGCAACGGGGCTTGTCAGAGGTGAGGAGCGGCGCATTCCAGGTATCTGCCAGGTACATACTGGGTATTTGCTCGAATAAAGTGTGTCGGTGCAGTAATATATACCTCACCTAAATGTTTGCCTATAATCCGGTGTTACTAC